>OVAF01000564.1:10716-37044 GCA_900406245.1 Odontarrhena argentea | reverse complement strand
AATACCTTTCAAAGATGGGTTTATCGGAGGTAAGAAGAGATGTGACACCGCCAGTTGATTCTGATCCAAACGAAGCTTTTAATTGACTCAATCCAAAAAAACCTCGAACAAGAAAGGTATGTCAATCACCACTTGACTCACCAACATTAAACCAATCAACCATATCAGAACCTAGTACAAAGAAAGATTCAAGAAACCTAAAGTAGTCGACATGGATAGAAACTAGTACAAAGAAAGATTCAAGAAACCAAACAAAGGAACTGGGATATGATCAATGCCGCTATTACCCGTCCATGGACATCTGGCCAAAACGCAGCAGCACTCTCATACTCTTGATTATACACATTTATGATCTGAGAAAAGAAGACACGAAAAATGATTCCACAAACTCTTCAAATTAGCAAGTGTGACCACTTTTAGGCAAGGAAGAAACTCCTTTTACCTGATGGCGGTGCACAATGTAAGCAAGTGCGAAGAAGATTAAGATGAAAGGAAGAAGCATTGGAGCCACGGGAGCGTAGACAAGACCGAGAAGGAAATAAAGCTGTATCACAGTAGAAGAATCCCTAATTTACTCCACTTGGCGTCGTCTAGTTTCAGATATCGATCCAAAAACCAAACTCGTAATTTCATAATTCTCCAAATCAAACCTAGAAATCGATTAAATACAAAAGTGAAGTTAATCAATCACCTGGAATTTCAATGTCGTGCAGAGATTAGTGAAGCAGGTTCTGGAAACGATTGAGCTGGAGGAGATTGTCGACGGAGCAGAGGAAGCAAAAGCCAATCAGGAAGTGACACGATTGGGATCATATGGGTTTCATTCAGACCCATTTTATGCAACGGATCATTACTGTAGGCCAATTATTTTGTATTCTGATTTAATTAAAAAGCCCAAAATACACAATGAAACCCATATAATCCCCCCATTACAGATGCTCTAAGGTTGTTTTCACTTACGTATCAATCTTTGACGGGATCAGGATTCAAACGTGGGTCCCAAAGATGTAGACAGATAACGACTACAGTAACGGAATTTCGGTTTGATCAGATTCAAACCGCTAATTCGATTAACCTAACCTGGTTTAAGTGGTTCTGAGGTTCTTGTCAGCCATGCGTATTAGCTAATAATCATTGGTTTAATTGGGATTTTATTAAATTGTGGGGGCCTACAGATGTAATTAACAGTGGTCGTGTTTCTTTAGCCTCGTTCTTCTTCTTCAATGGCGATTCCTAACTTTAGCTCTCTGTTTCGATGTAGAAAATGGAGTAAGAGCGATTGGCTTGTCGCTTCAATTGGATCCGTGTTGATTGTGTTTTTCCTCTCTTTCTTCCTCGATTCAACATCTGACTCTATCTCCTCGGTTGACCGATCTCCTCCACCAATCGATCTGGTCAAATTGAAGTTATCTAGTAAAGCTAAAGAGAGAGGAGCTTGTACTGTCACTCATTCTCTTCTTATTCTTCATCTAGTTTGAAGATTTTAAGATTTGTAATTGAAAGTTTTGATATTTTGCAGTTTGTTTAGATGGAAGCTTGCCTGGTTACCATTTTTATGAGGGTTTTGGATCTGGGTCTAAAAGCTGGCTTGTCTACTTAGAGGTATACTTATTTTGGTGACATCTGATGGATTTATTTGGGAAGTAGAGTTTATTTATGTGTGATGTGGTAAGGGTGGAGGTTGGTGCAAAACAATTGCGTCATGTTCTGCTCGAGCTAAGACTAAGTTCGGATCTTCTAAGTATTTTGAAGATGAAGTTCCTTTTCAAGGTGTTTTAAGTAGTGACCCAGCTCAAAATCCTGGTATGAGGAATCTTATAGTAGCTTTGGCTTCTCAACTGTTGCCTTGTATGAGTTTAGTTTTGAATTTTTCGTTGGTTTTGTTTTTGTTGTAGATTTCTTTGATTGGAATAAAGTTGTGATACGGTACTGTGATGGTGCTTCTTTTGCTGGACACCCTGAAGCTGAATTTAAGGTAATAACTAGTAAGGCTTCTTTAGTTGTCAGATTGTATTGAGAGCGATTAAAGAGCCATAAATTATTTTACTCTTTTTCTCAGAATGAAACGGGGCTTTTCTTTCGGGGTCAGCTCATTTGGGAAGCAATTATGGATGAGATGTTGTCCATGGGCATGTCTGATGCGAAACAGGTAACCTTTTAGAAGGACGTGTGCAGTGTGCTCATGGGATATATCTTTTTCTTTAACACATTTATGTCTTGCATTTCCATTTACCTAGGTAACTTGCTTCAGCTAAAGATTGATATATCTTTTTCTATTACAAATTTGTGAAAATGTAGGCCATGCTTACAGGATGTTCTGCTGGTGGCTTGGCCGCTCTTATACATTGTGATTACTTTCGAGATCATATGCCAAAAAATGCAGCTGTCAAATGTGTTTCTGATGGAGGCTTCTTTCTTAACGTGTATGGTTCCGCTCTTAAACTGCCTTTGCTCATTGATTTCTTAGAGACTCATGAGCTCCAGCGCTCTTTTGTTAGTTCTTTGGATGTGAGCTAGTTTAAAGAAGCGAACCTGTAAAATTTTCTTAGAATTCTTGGCGGACATTGTCTCTACAATCAGCTAACACAGTCTCTGAGTCTCAGCAAAGCTGTTTTCCTTCATTTCAGGCCTGATGTCCTTGGAAACCCTACGATGAGATCTTTCTATCATGACGTTGTCAACCTGCAGGTTTCCTATCCACTTTCTGTCAATAGCTCACATCATATACTTTGCTGTATATGTTTTATATTCTTCATCATAATGAACAAGAACTTGTCGTGGCTTTTTGCATGGTTGATGCAAAACAGAGAGTAGATAAGAGCTTGAATAAGAATTGCTTAGCCAAAACAGAGCCATCTAAGGTGGGTTCTGTCTCTTACTTTGATCTTGTATTTTCCATGTACTGGTGTATCTTTCTTGCCTGATTATGATTGGTATTGAGACTTCCTTGGTTTTTATTTGCAGTGTATGTTTCCTCAAGAATTCCTTAAATATATACGTACCCCGGTATTTCTTGTCAATGCAGCCTACGATTTTTGGCAGGTTAGAATTACCAAGCCAAGCCTGAGCTCTTTTCGCCTGTTTCCATTTGATTTTACTCTAATTCATGGTTACTTTCTTACGAATAACAAACACATATTCAGATTCAACATGTCTTGGTACCGGCTTCTGCTGATCCAGATCAAAGTTGGGCAAAGTGCAGACTCAGTATTAAAGAATGTGATGCTGCACAAATGAAAATTCTACATGGTAATTTTCTCTCAAACTAGAATAAGAAAATTGATTCTATAACCGATTATCAAAATTCTACTTTGTTTTACAGAACAATCAGCTGATATGATTGGTTTTGGTCTCTTTGTGAATGAGAAACCAGTGGGTTAGCTATATGTATAACATATTTTTAGACTTTGTTAAGATACAAGTTGCTGACTACTGATAAAAGTCCTGAGATCTTCTTCTGAGCATAATTTACTTTCAAATATGGTCAGCTCTACTTACTCCCTTCTTAATCTACAGGTTTCCGCAGCTCTCTGATGGATGCGATGGGGGTATTTCATCAGGACAAAGTTGGGGGGATGTTCATAGATTCGTGCTTTTCTCACTGCCAGTCATATATGCCAATGACATGGCACTCCCCAACCTCAACGAGAATCGAAAACAAGGTAGAGGCAATCTGTTGCTTTCTTTCTCGGGCTTTTCTTCTTACAGATAAACTGATCCCTTTTGTGTGTGTTCGTTTTCGCTGTTGGAACAGACAATTGCAGAGTCTGTAGGTGACTGGTACTTCAACCGTAATAAACCGGTGAAACTAATCGATTGTCCTTACCCGTGCAATCCCTCTTGTTACAACATGAATTTCACCTAAACATTGACCAAATCTCTCTGCTTCTGGATTTCTTCTGCTGTCTGGAAGCATATTCATCCAAGGAGTAGCCATTTCCTCAAACACGGTTGAGTCTTAAAAGGTTTGATGTTCTTGAAGATGAAGATATATCCATAGAAAGTCACCTACTTTGTCTTCCAGTGTAGTTTATCACCGAGAGAGACTTAATCACAAAAGCAACACGCTTCACAGTCATCATGTTATATCGGCTCCATTTGAAAGATAACTGTATAACACCCCCATATATTGATATCTTAGTCATGCTGAAATCGCATGAGATTGTATATGTATATACTGATCGTAATGTATTGAATCTTGGTTAGTTGTTACGTGAAAAAAAGTTTCAAAGTCATAGGAGCAGTACATCTTTAGATAATTAACAGGTTAGAATCAAAGAATATTCTTTGTAAATAATTAAGGTTGCAAATATGTACTTTTTTTCATCAAAACCAAGTTATATAAATGAGCCAGACTGAGCATAAACCAAGGTTATACACCTCTTAAAAACTTGGTCTAGCTAAACTCATTCTCGAAAGTCAGCTTGGGAAGACAAAGTGTCTTTTAAACTTCTAAACCATTTAATATTATTTTTCCTTTTTTGTCCCTTTTCTGTATGGGATTTTATATTGGAAAAAACTAAAGAAGAATGGATGTGATCATGTAATGATCAGGCATCAGGCATCAGGCATCAGGCATATCCTCTTAAGTAATGTGATCATGTAATGAGAAAAAAATCTAAAAACCTAAAAATGGTGTAAAATAGTTATAACAAAAGGAAAAAGTCAAAGATTATGTGAATTCAATTGCAACATAAAAACTCTTTGCTTCCACGTTCTCCATCCCGAAATCCGTTGACAAGTTTTTAATAGAGATCCCCAAAATACAATTACGTGCTTAAAGCATAATAGTATAATGGTGAATCAAGTTGATAAACTAATTGACTTATAAAAAACAATAATAAAATTAAAATTAAAATTATTATAACACTCTGTCCTGATCATGGCACTTCGTCGAGCTATAATTCTCATCGACTACTAGCTGTTAAAAGTTAGAAACATGATACATATAGGTTGAAACTTTCAAGGAAAAAAAAAAAAAAATTTGATTGCAGAGTTCATGCAATGCATATTGCAACGTAAGCAGCAGCCAGCTACTCATTCGAGAATATCTGGTATCTTTTAAAAAATACTAATTTCCAATCTGAAATAAGAATAATTTTTTTTCTCCATTCATACCTAATCATTGTGATATAAGCTTAGAATGTTTGTTAAGTTTGAATATTACTTTGCTAAATACAACGGCACTTATTATTAAATGGATGTAGTGTTTTTTATTTTGTTACGAAATCTGAATCAGAAAATAACATTACGGTTTTATAATATTTTTGAGAAAAGGGTAGTCAGTAGTTTCATTTTTTGAGGATAAAATTTATGTAAATATTATAAACAAATTTACATAAAATATTCGGTTTGTTACAAGTAAATTGTGATTTTGCGTCTTAAAGCTATATCATGATGCATGTAAAACTATATGATCAACATAAGATAATAGGAAATGAGACAAATATATGAACACAAACTTAATAAATCACTTATTATCTCTCATTTCATGTTTTTATTGGTTCAAATTTTGTAACGATACATAGCTAATTGTGAATTAGCAAATTTGGGTATAAGTCGTCAGCACAAAGATTTGCTTGCCTAGATAGAAGCTAGATCAAGTTTCCAGCAAATAATTTTCTTCTTTGTGACTAGTCTAACTCTAAACCACATTAGTCATGGAACTAACATCTAAAAATCATTTGACTTTTTGCATTTCTCTATTTTAAAAATATTTTCATACTTTTCTAATATTGTTTCTAGAATCAAACCACACGTACCCATTTTTAAAAGTCAACTCCCTCTTACCACAAACAAATTCAATTTGAATGGAAAACAAAAAAAATTACCAACAAAAATGGAAAAAAAAAAAAAAACAAGACTAATGGGGTTTATATAGTGAAAAAAACTTTAAATGTTAGTACGAGTTTTACTAATTCCAATCAACAAATCAGAATAAAACAAAATTCCAACAGAATAAACCTCTAAAAAAAAGTCAACTCTTTTAAACATCATCATCTTCACCATTTGCTTCCAACATAAATACCCAAAAGCTTCATTCATAAATGTCTCTTAAAAAAAAAAATACTCCTCCTGGTAACGGCGTCGTTTCGCCTCCAAACACACGAACGACCCGACACCGTTTATCTTCACTAAAACGGTGGCGTTTTAGTCACTGCGTTGCTTTTTAATCTTCCCCGTACACTTCAAATGGGAACCGGAATCAGTAGCTGTTGCGCCGGGACCGTCGCCGGAGAAAGCTCGAGCCATCAGGATGTTAAAATGGGGCTTCCTCAAGATAATCTCGGCCACTCTTTCTGTTACGTCCGGCCAGTTCTCACCGGATCAAAATCTTCTTTTCCACCGGAATCTCCAATCAGACCCGACCCGTTACCCGGAACCACCACCACTTTCCGTTCAATCTCCGGCGCCTCCGTTAGCGCCAATACTTCAACGGCACTCTCTGCTTCTTCTCCGGCAACAGACACTTCTCTGTTAGCTTCCGGATTCGAGAGCTCGAATAGATTCGCCTCCTTGCCGCTTCAGCCCGTGCCACGTGGCCCGGTTATGAAACAGGGTCATGAATCGGGTCCGTTCCAGCGTAAGTTCAAGTCGGGTCCGATCGAAAGCGGGTTGGTTTCGGGTAAGAAAAAGAAAGAGAAACCAAAGAAAATCAAATCATTTTCGAAACCAAAACCGAATAAGAAATTTCTCATTTTCAAAACCATCTTCACAAATGTGATATCTCGTTCGAAGAAGTGTGTGATCGAGCCAATCAACGGTTCAGATTCGTTCGATGATGAATCATCGGATTCTGATGATCATAGGCCTGAGATCAATCACTCAAGCACGAGTCTTGGCAGTCAAGAAAAGAGCCCTAAAAAGAAAGACCAAGAAGAAGAAGGCAAGACAAATATTGAATGGGCTCAAGGGAAAGCAGGGGAAGATCGAGTACATGTCATCCTCTCTGAGGAAAACGGTTGGCTTTTCGTGGGGATTTACGACGGATTCAGCGGCCCTGATCCACCGGATTTTCTTCTCAACAATCTCTATACTGCCGTACTCAAAGAGCTCGAAGGGTTGCATCTCGAACCAGACAGTGAAATCAGCGAGTCTTATATCGAGAAGCAGAGTATGGTCGAACTTGATTCAGATTCGGGTGAAGAAAACTGTTCTGTAGTGAGAGGGGACAATGTTGCTTGTTTATTAAGAAACATAACGAGTAATGAGAAGAAGTTGCAATGGAGATGCGAGTGGGAGCATAATTCAAGAATCAACGGATTTAGAAATGAAAATATTAATCCGGATCATATGGAATCTGATTCAAGGATGATGAACCACAGAGACGTTCTAAGAGCTCTTCAACAAGCGTTGAAGAAAACCGAAGCAGCGTTTGATTTGAATGTGGACGAGAATCCCGAATTAGCATTGATGGGATCTTGCGTTCTCGTGACATTAATGAAAGGAGAAGATGTCTACGTGATGAGCGTAGGAGATAGCAGAGCGGTTCTTGCTCGAAGACCAGATCACAGGAGGAAGAAAATGAAAAAGGAGTTAGAGATAATCAAAGAAGAGAGTCCATTAGAGACCTTAGTTAACGCAGAAAGAGGATCAAATGATTTGGTTCCTGTTCAGCTCAATATGGAACATAGCACGAATGTCGAAGAGGTGAAAATCTTTGCGAGTCTTGTTCAAATTTGTTTTGTATTGATTGATCATAATGAGATATAGATGATCCTTTTTTATGTGACACAGGAAGTGAGAAGAATCAAGAAGGAGCATCCTGATGATGCATCGGCGATAGAGAAGGGTAGAGTAAAAGGTTATCTCAAAGTCACTCGTGCCTTTGGCGCTGGATTTCTTAAACAAGTATGTTCATAATTTTAACTTATAATTAGACATTTGCAAGATCTTTGCATTTTTTTTTTTTTTTTTTTTTCATGTCAATAGACAATAGTCAAGAATAGTGTTATGTTCGTGGGTTCTCTGGACATTTCTTAAAATTTTGAGTAACTTATATTATTACTAGAGATAGACTATATTTTGGATCATAATCTCCATAAACCAAAATCTGAATTCCAACATTCTATGAGTTATTACTCACAATATATAGTTTCAAAAGAATTTGGATGATTTGATGTATTAGTCACTAGAAAAAGACTACTCTATTTTGGATCATCCTTAATCTAACTTCTCATATTTTGTTTTATTCAGCCGAAATGGAACGAAGCTCTTCTAGAGATGTTTAGAATAAAATACGTTGGAACCTCGCCGTACATCACTTGCTCCCCGTCGCTTCACCACCATAGACTCACCTCACGCGACAAATTCCTCATCCTATCTTCTGATGGATTATACGAATACTTCTCTAATGAAGAAGCCATCTTCGAGGTTGACTCATTCATCTCAGCTTTCCCTGAAGGTGATCCTGCTCAACATCTTATCCAAGAAGTCCTCCTTCGAGCTGCCAAGAAATATGGTATACTAACAAAACTGAAATCACAGTTAAGATAAAAAAAAAACCGTGAATTTTATTTAATTAAACTGACATAAAAATTTGGTTTTTCTTAGGTATGGACTTTCATGAATTGTTGGAGATACCACAAGGTGATCGTCGCAAGTATCATGATGATGTTTCTGTGATTGTTATTTCACTTGAAGGAAGAATTTGGAGATCTTCCATGTGAATAAATTGTTCTTAATCTTTTGAAGAGTCTAACTTATAAAGTAAGTAACTTAGTTTGTTTTGTCATTTTTGGGTTACACTGATCGAGTTGTTCCTTTTACTTTTTGTCTCTTAACACTGGCATGTTTTTGCTATGTTGTAAATTTTCTAACCAATATAGTTTAGTGAAAATGATACATATTGCAAGAAGAGTATAATCATTTTATGTTAGCATAAGAAGTTAAGTGGTATATATCTTCTTGCATTTGGTCAGTAACTGTATTGGTAGAGCAAATAGCCAAATATATATGTACTCTATTTTTTGACAAAAAATTTCGTTCAAATTAGGTGATGTTTTAAATTTTTGATACAAAATTAAATAGTTTTCTTGTTGGATTTTACATTTCAAATTCTCCAGATTAATTTCTTACTGGAAATATTTTTTTGGAATTAATAGTAAACTTAAAAACATGTTAAAAATATAATATATTTTGAATATGTATGAAAAAATTAAAACATGAACTAAAAGAAGACAAAGAAAGTCAAATTTATAATGGTCTCATAATCATATATTTGTTTAACCATAATAATTTAGCATAATTGCAGTTAGGTCGACTCAATTGTATATTGTGTAGTGATGCCCCAAACCCCTTATTCTTTTGTAATGATGTGCCTAGTCCTCATTTTAGACTTTTGAGAAGTTTCATCAATGAAAAGCTATCAACCAATGGATTTGTAAAGTTTAAAGGTTTAGCCAATGATTAATGTTTCACTCTTACGCCTAGATATTTCTTTTCCCCCTCTCTAAAATCATTACATGTTTATAGTAGATGAACATACCCTATACCAGATTTATACTGAGCACATTTTACTTTAACCAATAACAAAAAAGTTTGGGTAGGTGTGAAGCAAAATTACAAGATAAGCTATACGGTCGAACATGTAGACCACAAGAATGTCACGCAGATATACAAACTACTCTTGAACCCAACTATCTCTCCACTGAGCTCATTCTTCCTTTTTACCTTTGTCCTTTGCTTCGGTTTCGTCGTATATCCAGGAAGTTAAGAGCAACGGAAACCCAACGCATATGGCTTCTATAGCGAGTCCACAAGTAAACCCTGAGAAGTCATCCACTGTTACATTAACAAATGATGCGAGAACGATTCCAAGATAGCCACTAACAATGAAGGCAAGTGCAATGGCTGACATGACAAATGCCATGAGAGACCCTTCACATCCAGGAGGGCAGAGCTTGTTCATCAAGACAATGAAAGGCAGATTCTTGAAATAAAAAAGAGCTTCCAAGATTCCAGAAAAGAAGAGCACATATAGATGGTCGGGCACTCCCAAATCCCGGTAAAAACCTTTGACAAACAAGAGATCGGATATCACAAGGACGGCTATTGTCCCCTGAATGGCTGCGATCAGTTTCCTAGGCGGGACAAATTTCAGCCAACGATTGTACGCAACACCCCATAAGAGCATTGCAATTTGACCAAAGACCTTGGAGATCCCTATAAGAGATGCATCGATTTCCAAAATCTTGGTTTGGTAAAAGAACATAGTCCCTGTCAAAACAGGAACTAGAGCAGTCGATAACGCGATCCAGGCTATGGAATAAGAAATCTCAGGCTTCCTCAACACGTGCGAAAGCTCAGAGAGATGTTCCTTTATACCAGAGGACGATGGATTTTGCGGAAGATTAAGAGATTTTTCTCGGATGTTTACGGTTACAAGAAACTGAACGAGAACCAGAATACCATACAAGAGGAACGTTGAGTTTGTGGAGTAAGATTTGATAACGATACCGCCTAAAAGATTCCCCATGATTCCACCAAGAGAAGAAGCCATCCAAACAAACGAAGGCAATGAAGAAGAAAGTTTCTTATCCTTACCAGCCTCGGCAACAATAGCATCATTAGCTACTTCTACTAACGAAGCACCGAGATTACTAAGAAGAAGACAGAGTGACAAAGCCAAAATTGAGATATTGGATCTTGACAGGAAAGCAATAGCTAACCATGAGATTGCTTGTAACAAGGCTCCAAAGGCGATGTAAGGGATCCGGTGCTGTCCGAAGATGAAGACAGCATCGGAGACTATACCGTAGATGGGCTTAGCCACCATTGGAAGATTGGCTGAGTTCTGGAGAAGCTGCAACACGGAAGGATTCACACGGAGCTCTTCTGTGAGGAAGAAATTGGCTCCAAGCCAGGGGAAACCCCTGAATCCTTGTACGAAGAATCCGAATCCGACAAGCCACTTGATCCGACCAAACCCTCCCGAGCTTCCCATTGCTAACTCAGAGGGATTGTCTTCTGTACTTGATGTCGGCATGTCCAAATTATTCTGGGCAGAGCAGGATCGTGATTGTTTTACTCCTACGCCCAGATATTTTGTTTGTTGTTGTCGGCAATATTTTATTAATTAGCCCAAAAGAGATAAAAAAAAAGTGTTACAAAGCCCATTAAAGTTATTAAACCCATAAAAATAAACGATCCATTAGTCAAAGTAGGAGTGTAGGACTACGTAGATATCTTCTTTGGTCACTCATCACACTCACACGCCTAGATATTTTTCATTAGATTGTCAAAAACAAAATCCTTGTATAAAATCACTTTTGCCAAAAAAAGTAATTCACTTTCCATCTTTAAACGTTACCTATCGGATAAAATTAGAGAATTGATTTTTCCGATATTCTATCTAAATGATTATCGCAATTTACGATAAATAATTAATTGATAGTGATTTATGGTACCATTTAGAAAATAAATGTGATTTATAAAAAATAGTGAAAATTAATGTCGTTTGTGATAAAGTGTAAATAGTGACATACAGTACAAAACTAATTGGCAAATACCACATCCAAAACCATTTTGTTGAGTTGAGTTCACTGTTCAAAGTCATAAAGTCCTTACTTCAAAATTTTAATAGGCTTTTCTCTTTTAAAAATTATAAACAGGATTTTCAAACATTTTATCTATATAGTCGATGAAAAGAAAGATAACATTTAATAATAGTATATGATACTGTGATAATGTTGTAAATTTCTAACCAATATAGTTTAGTGAAAATGATAACATATGCAGGAAGAGTATAATACCTTCTTGCATTGGTCAGTAATTATACGGGTAAAGCTAATAGCCAAAAATTTATCACATATAATCGTCTCATAATCATAATTTTGGTTGTTTTTTTTTTTTTTTTTTTGTCAACAATTTTGGTTTAACCTTAATAAATTATTCCTTCAGTGCAGTTAGGTCGACTCAGTTAATTGCATGTATATCGTGTAATGATGCCAATCACATCCGAAACCCACTAATTCTTTTGTAATTATGTGCTAAGTGCTCACCTTAACCTTTTGAAAAGTTCATCAATGAAAAATCTCTCAACCAATGGGTTCGTAAAGTTTAAACCAATTCTTACTCCTAAATAAATTTATTGTTTTCATGGTAAGTCAAAAAGAAAAAGAATCACTTTTGGCCAAAAAAGTAATTCACTTTCCATTTATAATAGTAACGTCATCTTGGATACGGATTCGACTGATGATTATTCCGACATTCTCTCCAAACCACACGTATATATTCCTCACTGCCTTTCTTTTTCAACAGATTCATGGATTTTTAAACACTTTATTTATAGACGATAAAAAGAATGAAAAAAATTTCTAATAATATCTAGATTTACTATTTAAAAAAAAGAAAAAAAATCAATAATTTATATTTACCATAACATGAATCAAGGTCTCGAGATCTGTGGAAACAACAACTTTAAATCTCATCCGTCGATTAAGATCTGCCAAGTGAGGCGGTGTAAATCTAGACGGTGATAAAGACGTTAACACATGGAGTTTCGGTACGGGCTAGAACGTACCAGAACCGACGCACACTCCACAAATAATTGAACCGCAGTACGAGATAACTCAATAAACGAAGGGTAGATACGTAAAAAACACGAATTGGATATTTTGGGAGATAAGAACGGTATACGATGGCGACACGTGTGCGGTCAGTATTATCTCGTTTTTGCTTATAAATTTAGGAACTTCCTCTTTCTTAAATTTTCATTCTGTGATCAAATCTGATTATACTAATCTCTTTGATAACTCAAATAATCTCTTAGAGAAAATGTCTTGCTGTGGAGGAAACTGTGGTTGTGGTTCTGGCTGCAAGTGCGGCAACGGTTGCGGAGGGTAAGTTTTTCATTTTTTCACAATTTCTGGTGGAATCTGTTACATGTAACAACTTTGAATCGATGCTTTTTAAAAAAAAAAAATTAGTTTCCTAGAAAGATTTATGAAATTTTATGTGTTTGAATCTCTCGATCTTGTAATTAATTTCCGATTCGTAGTAATATTTGTTTTCGGTCACACGTAGTAGTTGATTTCTTTCTTGTTTTTGTCTCATAATTGTATTTTGGAGATTCTTAGAGAAAAAAAAACGTTTAAAGTTTCCTGATATCCCAGGATTCATATTTTTTCCTAATCGATTCTAATCTTGTTGTTGAGGATTTTTCTCTAGGAAGAAAAAATATCAGGATTTTAAATATTTAGATCTTTGTAATTTATGAATTCGTTTCGAAAATATTAATTTTGTTACACATAACAATTTGCTTACAAGAAATTATGTTTTGCGATTTATTTTAACGCCTAATCTACTGTTTTAATTTCTTAGNTTTTTTTTTTTTTTTTTTTAGAACACAGAACTTTGTATGGTTTGGTTTGTTTCTGATGTGTTTTGTTTGGTTTGTTACAGATGCAAAATGTACCCAGACTTGGGATTTGCCGGTGAGACAACAACCGCCGAGACGATTGTCATGGGAGTTGCACCGGCGATGAAGAACCAGTACGAGGCTTCAGGTGAAACTTTCGTTGCCGAGAACGATGCTTGCAAGTGTGGATCTGACTGCAAGTGTGACCCTTGCACTTGTAAATGAATCAACAACAACCTTTGAAATTGAAAAGCAGAGACCTGTCTTAATTAAGTAATGGTATAATAATTTTAATGATGTTTCGTAGGTTTGGTTCCGATGTGTAATAATGGCTTGAGTTTGTTTACTTTAGCTGGTGGTAATGGTGTTTATGGTGTTTGTTTTGTGTTTTGGTTGTGTTATTACTTATTAGATGTCTCTGCTCTTCCATGTGATTTGATGAGTTTCTGCTTCACTGGAATGAAGCTTTAATGAGTTATAATTATAAAAGTTTCTAAATTATATAGTTTTTGTGCCCAAATTTAAGTCTAATTTGTTTGTTTCTCGGTTTGATAGATAATAAATTGATAACTGCGTTATAGAAACTATGGCCAACAAATAATATACATAGTTGATTTTCTGGTTCAATAGCCGCACCCTGTCGTTACAAACCGGTTAAAATTTATAATTGAACCGAAATTTTTGTTGTGTTCGGTTTGACTTTTTTGTAGGAAATTCAAGAAAACGAACCTTAATAAAACCGAAATATGTGTTGAGAATTTATGAACCGAAAATTCGAAGATCGATGGAATGAATTATAACCGAAATCAAAAACCGAATTGTGGGACCTTGTTGCCATAACCGGCGAAAATTGACCAAACCATAGACTAATAACAATAATTATTGGACCTTCACAATAATTATTGGGCCTTCGTTGGGCCTGAATAAGTAACGACTTGGTGTTAGAATTTGGAATTTGGCATATGGCATATTTCCTAGTCTGACACGAATTGTAAAATGGAGACTACACGAGTCCGATTAGGTAAGAGGGTCTAATATCATTAATCTACTTTCACCGTTTTCATCAAAACCACATAGAGAGGTTTGGTAAATTATTAGTTTTGCAAGCATTGTTCTGTTTTGTAATTAGTGTTTATGTATGTAGGAGTAAAACTATGGCTTCTAAGTTAGTTAACGCTAATCCAATTATTTACCCGACGAAACAAAGGCGTGTTCGTACCGATCAGGCCATCACCGATGAGTATTCAGTTGAACCAATAGACCACCTCGAAGTTTTTGATATCCTTACACTTAAAATTTCTCATTATGTGTATTATTATTCGATTAGTAACGTTTTTAATGTTTTGATTTCTTTGACGATGCACAAATCATATAAGAGATATCAAAGATCCAGAGCATACTGATGTTACTCTAGAACAGATCAGAGTAATCACAGAAGAATCAGTTGAAGTTGATGACAAGAATAGTTACGCCAGGTTAAGTAAATTTGTTACATTCCTTACATATTTACACTCTTGTTGTATATTCCAATCTACTTAATACTGTGTTGGTTGTTAAAATTTTCAGAATTACAATCACTCCAACTCTTCCACATTGCCCCATGCCTAACCTTATTGGTCTTTGCATTTATGCCAAACTTCGACAATGCCTGCCTACTCGATTCAAGGTATTGAAGCATCTTTTTGTTCGTTGAGAGAATTCTTAGAATTTTAGGCTAATTCATAGTGACATTCAGGTTGAAGTAAGAGTAGCACCAGGGAGTCATTCAAGAGAGGCTCAAGGTATAAATTGTTATACCCATGTTTTTGTTAGCGATTGATATTTAATGTTTTGAGTTTGATTCTAAAGTTTGTTCTTGAAATGCAGTTAATAAACAGTTGAAGGATAAAGAACGTGTGGCGGCTGGATTAGAGAATCCAGCTTTGATGAGTCTGCTCAACTAGTCCATAGATGTGTGATTAGGATCCATCTAATTTCGATAGTTCGTTCGTTCGTTCGTCTAGTCTTACCGTTGTTTTTTGCTTTTTGTTTTAGTGTCTTGTTTGACACTACTAATCCACAACAAGAGCTTTGAATCATTAACTCTGTTCGTCTTTATTCTCAAATTTTTAATCACAACTTGTCATAGCCGAATAATATGTATAATGTTTGGAGGATGATGTCGATGAAATGGTGGGTTTGAATCTCTTGTGTAACTTGTGGCCAATTAAGCAAGACAACTTTGTGTTTTTCTTCCTTTCCACAAAGCATCAGTAAACAAAAATTAAGCTTTGAATGACTTTGAATCTTTATTAGTTCATCCAACCGAAAAAGAAACCAGCGGTTCACCGTCCTTTGGGAAAATCATTTGCTTAGATATGTTGGTGGTACAATATTAAAAAATTAGAGATTTCCAAAAATTAGAGATTTCCAAAAATGTCGGAAACATAAATGAATTAAAATTAAAACTTTCTGAAATGTCTAAATTCAAATTTTTTTTGTTGGTATAAGTGCAAATATGAACTATAAAATTGTTCATCATTAAATTTTTATATGTAGTGTTTTAGTGCTTTTTTTGTTAAGAACTACAAATGACATTTATCCTTGAATTTCGCAGATATTATTTCAACCTCGATCAAGTGTCTTCCATATTACCTTCGTACACCAGTAAACAAAAACCATGAAAGAGAAAAGTATATATATTGTACATTGTTAGTACAACATTAAAATAATTAGAAGTGAAAGATCTTAAAAAAAGGACATAATAATAATGAATTAAAAGTTTTATATTTGTTGAAACCTAACAACAACAAACCGCTAATTAAATTTTCTAGCAGTTAAACCTAGCAAAACATCAATATTTGATTGTCAATAATTCTAACAACAACAAACCGCTAATTAAGTTTTATATGGTGTTCTGGTTTTTTCAGATGGAGAAGAAAAATCTGATGAATCCATCTGACATATTTGAAGACCAGCCTCTGGATTATTCTAATAGTCTAACAGTTCTAGAGACCAGGTATGAATAATTCTCAGTAATTATGAATCGATTTTCAGTAGTTGCTTGGTAAAACAAGATTGTTACAACTTAGAAGCATGCATTTGTCTAAGCTTAAACACTCCTTTTCGTTGAGTTTAGGGAAATGGAAACGTCCAATGAGTTGTGGTTTTACAAATGATTGTGAGCAAGGTGGACTTGTTGATGGAAGCACTTCTTCTAGCTCCAGTGTAATAGACTGTTATAGACGATCAACACCACGATCACGTAGAGACTGGGGTGATACCATAAGTTGCAGGGACAGGAGCTCCTATAAGCCTAACATTCTACAGGTGAATCTCGTCAAACTTACTCCTCGTTCTCTCATTTTAATTCGCTTGAAATTCGGTGATATATTACATCTATTCTCCTAGTGGAATTGGTCTGATAAATGTGCTAAGTCTATGGATTCTGCATTCAATTTCAAACCTATAGTTTCTTAATCAGACATATTACATCGCTCTCTTGATTCTGTATTTGGCAAATTTAAAATCAACGATATGGTGTTCTGGTTTTTTCAGATGGAGAAGCAAAATCTGAGCGAAGGTTTGATGAATCACTCTGAGATATCTGAAGTTCTAGAGAGCCCAAGTATGAATAATTCTGAGTAATTAGGAATCGATTCTCTGTTGTTGCTTAGTAAAACAAGATTGTTACAACTTAGAAACATCTGTACTCCTTGCCATGATATAGGTCCTGCTACTAGGATTTGCAGGGACCAGCATAGTATCACTGACAGGAAATGTGCGAATGATAAGATGGTGAAGGGTACAAGTGATTTAGGTATGAACTATAATGTTATCATCATCATTAAATTTTTATGTTTTTTTTTTGTTTACTGTTTTTTCGTGGTTAATCTAAACCTTCATTCTTGAATTCAGCAGGCTCGATGAACTGTCTCCCTCTTGACATTCTTCCGACCATTTTTGACAAAATTGTGCGGAAGACAAAGAAACACGCTCTACCCATCTCTCGAGAGTGGCGGAATTTGAGCCCAGCGTATCGGAAGTCTCAGACCTCGCTGAGGATGCATGAGACATCAGCCTCAGTGTTTCCCTTACACGGCCCTCACCTCAGTCATCATCCACCACAGCCTGGCCGATGATCCGGTAACTAGTTACTTATTTTTATTGTTCTATTTTTTTGCATTTTGATATATATAAGTTTTTTTCTTTGGTCAGATCGATATATATTAGTTACTAACATACTATTATTATTTGACTTTTATAGTTACCTATCACCGGAGAGGTCGCTCACCGCTTGACGGACGCAGAGTTGCAGACTCTCGCGACTGAGTTTCCGACACTGGAGCGCTTGGAGCTCATCAGTTGTGACCTAGTCACTCCACAGGGGCTTCTCTCGTTCGTACAGACCTGTCCTGGACTCCGTTTCCTACACGTCCAGGTAAAAAATAAATAAATATTCAGTATTATATATATGACCAACATAACCCAATCAAACAATACTATGTTAATATATCTTTTTCGCAGGCCTGCCCTCGTTTTGACGACGAGGGTATTCTAGTTGTGGTGCGGGCTTGCACAGATCTCCAGGAGCTCCGACTCACGTTTTGCGAGGTCAGTGCACTTGGGATTGAGGCACTACGTGAGCTTACCACTGTGACTACGCTAGGTTGTCCTTTGTCAGAGTTTCCACTTTGATTTTACTTCTTTGTTTTTTTTTACTAGTGTGATCATTATAAATCTACAGTTTTACGTTATATTCAAATGATGTTAAAAAAAGAAAAAAAAAATGATAAAAAATGTAGTAATAATCGGTTTATATGATAGAATAAAAAATAAAACAGCTTTCCATATTTATATTTCAGAATTTACATTGGTTTGGATTTTACATAAACTCCACTTATAGCATCGCATATACATGTTTATTTTCAAATGAGCGTTAACACTTTATACACAACAATAATAACTACATAACATTACTATATAATATATTATTTAACAAATTATATGTCCAAATCGAAAATAGCGTTTTTCCAATAATAAAATAACTAAAAAAATGAAATTAAACTAAAATAATTCAAATTATAGAATTAATATTTGTAGTTTCGAATAAACATAATACGTTAGTTTTGAAAACTAAAAGTATAAATAAAAGTTTTTGCAAAAATTGTATTTACCATATTATACGGTTTTGAAGAGAAAATAAGATTTTATAATAAAGAAAGATTTATAGTTAAGGTGGAAAAAAATATTTTATAGTTTTGATAGTATACGAGATTTTACCATTTGGCGAAAAGTGGTGTTTTTTTTGTTTTTGGCGGGAAAACTGAATTTTTTTTACTTTTTACAGAAAAACAAGATTTTGCGGTTCTGGTGGAAAAACGTGATTTTGCGGGTTCTATGAGAATGAAATTTTGCGGTAATAGCGGAAAATGAAACATTACGATTTTTACGAGAAAAAAAGGAGTTTAGCGGTTTTGACGAGGATACAAAATTTTGTGTTTTTTTCTTAGCGATAAATATAATTTTACATCTTTGACGGGAAAACGAGATTGCACAATATTGACGGAGAAACAAGATTTAAGGTTTTGGTAGAAAGATAAGATTTTAAGGTTTTGGTAGAAAAACAAAGTTTTGCGGGTTAGACATAGAAACAAATTCCGCGGTTATGGCGGGAAAATGAAATTTCGCAGTTATGACGGGAAAATGAAAATTTCGCGGTTATGATGGAGAAACGAGCTTTACTCTTGTCTTGTCCTAACAAAGGATCGGGAGACAAAAAGAGGCCGATAAGTAGAAACTAAAAAGCTAAAAGAAGCACATCGATTAACTTTGAATCGTTATCAAACCAATGAAAGGCAGTAAGGCAGTAGATCTATGGAAAAAATTAACTTGTAAACGTATGCTACTATAATCAATCTATTCTTCTATGCTTCCTCTGAGACTCATCTTCTGATTCTTCTGAATCAGTATTCGGTTCCTGGCGCTTGCCGAGACGCTTGGAGAGGAGCTGTCTGAGTTTCTGAGTGATGCACCCCAGGCCAATCTCAGTGAAGAAGTTGATGGAGAATCTCATGTTCCTAGGACTGTCCTTTGGGAAGATGGACTCGAAGGTCTCCTCCATGGTGGGATCCTGAAGCCTTTTATTCAAGGTTATTGTTCCCAATTGCTCAGCTAGTTCGTTGAAAAGAATCTTGACAAAGATGCGCGACGAAGAAGTGGTGTCTTCCTCTGTTAACCGGATGTAAGTAAGGACATGCCAAGGAAGAGCATTGGTAGCCATCAGATGCGCAAAGAACTTAGCCACATTCATCAGTTTATTGGTCTCGAGACGGTGTACCATTGAGTATTGTTGCACAAACAGATTCTCGAAACATTCTCTGTATGTTTTGCTTCTGAGGCAGAATCTGTGTCCTAAGTGACCATAGAAGGGACGGTAAGTTCTCTCCTCGGTACAGCATTGAAGCACCATGTCGCATATCTCCATCTCTTCCCCTGGTTCTAATCTGATTTGAAGCAGTTTATGCCCTGCTTCCTCCAAGTTAAGACTCGACATAATGGTGATATAGATGATCCTCCTGAGATTGACAAGATCAGTCTCTGTATGATCTCGTATAGCTTTCTCTTCTACTTCATCATCACTATTTTCTTCTTCATTATCTAGATCTGTTTCTGCGTCCCCAAGTATCTCTTTTTTGAGCTGCTCGTACTTCCTCTCATTCTTGTCAAACTCAGGATCATGTTTAAAGACATCGAGGGAAGTCTCTGGATCGATTCCATCGTTGAAAGAGATCTCATGTGTCACTTGCTCCTCTGTTTCCCCAAGGATATCTAACTGAGGGCGAATCGCAGGATGGCCCTCAAATTTAGATCTTCTAAGAGTCATCAAAGACTCAATCAAACATTGAGACCTAAACTCCAAATCCCCTTCATGAATAATCTTGCGAAACCCGTCAAAGATCATCCCCATAGCTCTCGGCGAAACCTCTTCAAGTGTAGCTCCACACTCGGTAACAAAAGCAACAGCCACCTCCACAGAATCTCCACTAGGCTTATCAAGAAGCATCACAAGAAGCTCCAGAGCAACAGTCTCACCAGCCACTCGGTGATTCACTAGATGAGCAAGAAACCTAACAACTGCTAACAAACGAATCTTGTCGTTGCGTTTGTGAGCTCTTTTTATATCCAACACCAATCTCTTCAACAACAAGCCACCGATCAAAGGGAACCTAGAGTTGACAACAGCAACCAAAGCAGCGATTACATCGGAGAAATTAGGTGAAGCGATTTGAGATTTCATACAGATTCTGCAAAAAACTCCTCTTCCTCTGATTAGGTTTTCTTCAAACAATTCAGGAATTACGTGATTGAGATTAGTGGCGTTTACCTTGTTCACCAAGGCATTGATTCTTCTCCTTAGCTCATCCCAAGATTCGCGCTCAAAATTGTTCGTGTTTTTCTCCATCTTCCTCCTGAAAACAGGAACATACAAAGCGTCTTCCATCTCTGAGTTTGATCTACAAAAGTGTTTAGGGTTTTATAAAAAAAATAATCCTAGAGGCCTATATATAATAAAAGGAATTCTCTATTTCCTTTTTTAACTGTTTTCGCATTTANTTTTTTGAAAAAAAAAAAAAAAAAAAAAAAAACGAGTATTTTTCGCCTTTCCTTATAGTCCTAATCCCGTTAGTAATTAGAGAATTAGTTAAGAAAACAACAAGAGGAAATTTAATATTGCGAATTGTATATCTTTTCTTATTGTAATTGTAATCTTTTCCTAACCCGATCCTAACTCATGTGAGGTGTATATTATTCATTGGGCCAAATACAGCTTTAACATTAACCCAAAACTAAAATCAAAGTATAAACACCAATGTAAAATTTAGCGTGTAAGTCAAAAAAGAACTTTGTTTAGCCTTGTAGTTGAGAATCTCCATTAGGCATATCATTTTTCTCAGATGATTTGGTTTCAGCATCAGCCTTCTCTTCTTCCTCTGCAGATATAAACTCAAGTTGTCTTGATTTGAAAACAGCTGTTCTTTTCGATCTTATTCTATACGGAGGAGATAAATTGTAAGCATTTGACCCATTGTTTTGCTTCTCTTCACAGTCAGGACTCTCTGAACTGTCCTTAGCATCATTCACTTTTTGATCATCTTCTTTAGCTTCATCTGTTTTAGCGGTATTGTTGCTATCTGGAACAACAACCCTGCGTCGTCTTTTCCTGAAGATAGAAGGCGTGTTTGGGAAAGTTCTAGCAGCTTCTCTCAGAAAAGATTCAGGACTTCTTGGAGGTAAGCCATTATTGTACTCTGTTCTACAAGGCGGTGGAGTGAAGAAGCTAACGGGTGATGCCCTTGGACTGCAACCACATTCATACCCATACATACGCTGCTTATCTGCTTCTGACACCATGTAATAGTCTATTTGAGGCTGGTAGTAAAGATGATAACCATTCTTTGTAACTCCACCATTCTCTAGCAATGGCTCCCGGTTCAGCAACTGAGGAGAACGAGCATATTCATCAACACCAGTCATCGGTGAAGCAGCCACTACTTTTTCAAGTGGAACAGACGAGTTTTCTGACTGGACTTTTCCATTTTCATCGTGATTGTTTATCTCTGTAGTTCTTGAAGAGGCTTGAGCAACGGAATCAAAATCCAGTTTCTGAAAAGACGATGGATGTTTAGTTGCGAGATCAGGAAATCCGTTCTTTGGTGCTGTTGGTGGTGGTAAGCGACCAGTTGCTAAGTAGAATTCTGACTTCTTCTTCAGTGAACTATTCCAATGATTCTTTATTGAATTATCAGTCCTACATCAATTTTTAAGTAAACCCATTTGTTAAATCCAGAAGCTCCTTTTACAGATCCCCAACTGCATCGAAGGATGTCAAGAAAAGTATATATACCTGCCGGGTAAGACTTTAGCAATTTCAGCCCATTTGTTTCCGTGGATTCCATGAGCATTCAAGAGAGCTAATTCTTCCTCTACCGTCCAAGCATCCTTGTTAATACCTGGATTCAAATGGTTGTGCCACCTGCATACATATAACACATTAAAGCTTCCAAAATAACTATAAGAAAAATGCTTTGCTCATATGAAATTATTACCTTTCTCGACATTGCTTCCCAATTCGGCCTGGTAAAGACTTTGCTATAGTAGACCATTTCGCAGGCCCGTATCTTTTAACAAGTTCAACGATCTTCTCATCCTCCTGCAAAACAAGAATCTTTTAGAATTTGTACTTCACATAAATGAAAGGCCAAAACAATAACAATTCAGAAACGGAATGACCTCTTGTGTCCAAGGTCCCTTAATAAGTTCTGGATTCAGAACTTTCTGCCACCGGTGCAAGCACTGAACTTCAGTTCTCTCAGGGAAAAATTCCGCTGCCAAAATAAACACAGCTAGTCAACCAACCAGAACAGTACTAACTGCTTCCCCGAAGCCAGCTGCTTAAAAATCAAACCACAAGTGAAAGAAGGTTTTCTGCGAACTGCTCAGCCTCAAGATGATCAAGTTAACCTAAAAGATTAATTCATAGTACTACATAGACCAGAGTACGGAGCTCATAGACACTGTAAACAAGTAGGCATTTAGAAATATCAATAATATCAGGCAAGACTCAACTCCGAAATCCCAACCAAAAATCTCTGGAATATGACATTAACTATTGCTACGCGAACTAGAAGAAACAAAGAGAAAAGAAGAGATCCACTTACCTATTTTCTTCCAGCTCTTCCCTTTAAACGTAACAACAGCTTGTCTCAATGTCTCATCCTGCAAAAAGTAAGAGAACTCTCATCCATCTTTTCGAGCCTACTGATCAAATAATCCAGAATAGTCTAAGCCGTCACCACAACTAACCTCTTCTGTAGTCCACCCGCCTTTCGCTCGCCTCATAGGACCACTCGTCCTCCTACACAACAAAAACTTATCAACATCAATTTCCTATAGATACTAAAACATAACAAAATAAAGTTCGAAGCTCATCATCACATTCAAATTTGTAAGAACGAGTCCCTGCCTGAGAGGCAAAAGCTACAATGTTAAAACATTCACAGATTCATTTCGATTCGATACAGAGAGGACTTATAAGAAAGGATTTATACCCGAGGGACTTATGAACTGATGATACAGTAGCCGGACTTGCAATAGCAGGCGACTTAAGGAAACTACTTGCACTACCATCAGATACAGAGGAGCCAGAAGCAGCTGTTGATTGCTTATTCTCTACACACTGTTCCTCCGTTTTCACATCACCTACTTCTTCCTCAAGATCCATCTCAATAAACCAAAAATAAAAAATCCAGAATTCGATAAGAAAACAGAAATATCTAATAAACCCATCACCGTAAAACACAAAGCAAACAAAACCCAGATCTCAAAAATCGAAAATTCAGTAAAAACAACTCATCACTCACAAATTCACAAAAACATATAATTTTTTAGGGTTTATACCAATTCCAATCACAGGAATCAAGAAAACTCTTTATCGTTTCGATTCAGAACCTAGAAAACCGTGAACTCAATTTCACTACAATCTGATCACAAAAAAATAGAAACCCTTAAAATCAGATTCGATTAAGGAAAACAAACCTCATCTGGAGAAGAAGCCGCTGGATTCAAAGTGGAGCTCATCGAGAGAGACAGATTAACTAATTCTCGTGAGTAGAAGAACAAAGGCTAGAAGAAGAAGACGAAGAGAACGTTAAAGGGAAAAAAAAACGAAACTTTATTCGAAAAATACTTTGCCCGTTGAACGAGAGAGAGAGAGAGATAGAGAGGAGACTTGGATCGAAACAAGAAAAATAAAAAAACATTAAAAAAGGTTAATAACGAATACTTCTCTAACTGACGTCACCGTTACTTACCGTTCTTTTTAACAAAAAAAAAACTTGAACCGGCCGGTTTGTTCTCGTTATCGAGAACAATGCAACCAAACCGAACCAATATTAGATGAACCGCATTGTGGCTCTTAAATGAATTGCTTTATTCTGGTTTTATGTAATTTGATTCTATGAAAGGAGAGGAGCATACCGAATTTAAGTTAAGTTGGTTTAATGAGGAGACCAATTTGTGTTAAACCAATTTAACGCCGTCAAAATGGTTTATTCTGGAGTGGAAAGTTGGAAAGGTGATAACGGACGTTAACGGCAGAGAGTTGAGTTGAGAAACAGAAGTTTGAAACCTCAAACGGCACTCTGATTAGTTGATTCGTTGAGCATTGAACACGTATGCGATAACAAGCTCTGAAGGAGAATCTGGACCGTTGGATTTGGTTTTGTGATAAGTCATGGGCTAAGAAAACCTTAAGGCCCAAACTAGGAAGTTAAATAAATAATTGTCGGGACCGACACGCATAATTAGGTTTTTGTTAATTCATTTTGGAAATTTTATTATGGAAACTAATTAATTAGTTAAGATTTTTTTATATATGTTAGTTAAGAATATTCTATCAAAAATCATTTAGCTAGTTGACAAAAAAAATCAACTAAGGATATGTTTAAATCCAGTTATATAATAAATAAACAATATACATTAAACGTCATTTTAAATAAATAAAGAACTGAAGTAAACAATCAAAATATTAATTCCAAATACAATATTTTAAAAAAATAATAATAATAAGTTTACACACTTAACCAGTTACTTTGCAATGTACAAAATAACTAAATCATTTAATCTCTATTGCTAATATACGATTTTATCAACTTTAGTTTTGAAAAGTACTTTTCAAAAATTGAAATTGGATTCATCAATAATATTTGATAAACAAAGCATGAGTTCCAATAGAACATGATATAAATGTTTTTCCGCCGATATCATCAATTGATTATCTCAATATAATTACCTTACCTTCATTTGTTAACCATAGTTTCTAAACTTAATTTTGTTATCAATCTTGCTTTCAATAAAACATCATAGATCTAAATAAAGTATTATCATTAACATTTATGAAAAGTAAAGACCTAAATATTGTACTAAAAAAAATTTGGCGTAAACCATTGTTTAATTTTGGTGTACATAGACCCGGCCCTGGCAATATGTATCAATACAATTCTAGATCAGCATAACCATCTTCTTCCACTTCATCTTCATAGAATTTCTCATCATCCGGAAAATCTGTGTTCATGTCGTATGATTCTACATAGCCTTCTCCATCCTCTTCAGGATCATCTTCATCTTCATCTTCATATTCACCATTCTCATGGTCATTGCTCTGCAGTTCTTTTTCTTCTGCCTCCTTCTCCGTGTCTGTCTCGGTTTTCGACTTTTTGGGTGATTTTTCTGCTGGCTGAAATATGAAACGAAAAGAAAATTCAAATCCCATAGAGTTGAACTCACTCATAAGATCCCAAAGCAATGAGAAGTAAGGAAACAGGAAGAGAGAATAAAAAAGAACTTACAGTTGTACCAAAGAGCTCGTCCAAAACATCGAAGTTGATTACCCCGCTAAGTCTCTGTAAAAGAGTCAAGACTCAAGTAAGCAAAGAGGAAGAATCACAAACCTCAAGACTTAGAGCAATGTTTTTATTGATTACATAGCAATACTGATTTTACCTTTTTCTCAAGCGTTCTCCGAACAGCTTCCGTGGCTGTGGCAGGGGGAGGTGCGTTCTTTGCTTCCTCAGCTCGTTTTTGCTGCTTTTCCTATATGAAGTGGATAAGAGAATCAGATTGAGACCGAGAAACCAAGGGCATTAACTGACATTATATCATTACCATTATTCTCCATTAGTCAGACACTTGATATGAAGTTAAAAAAAAGTTCAAACTTAAGTCACCTTTCTTGATTTTGTCACAGCAGCTTTTGAAGCTTCGACAAGCTTTCTAGCATGTTCTGGGCAGTTAGAGTTGCTCTTATTTAAAGCTTCACTAGCTGCTTTAAGAGCTGCTTCCTTGGCTGCTTGTTCCTAGAAACCATATCATTTTGAAAGATTATATTATTAGCGACTGTTGTCAAATGTGACAAATCAGAAGCGATA
>OVAF01000564.1:0-10710 GCA_900406245.1 Odontarrhena argentea | reverse complement strand
AAAAAAAAAAAAAAAAAAAAAAAAAATTATATCGGCTATGAAATAACCTCAAGATATTCTCTATTCATTTCTTCCCATAAAATCTTCTTATAGCGCTTCTCCTCCTCGTTGTGAATATAGCCATCCACCTGGACAACAGTGGGATATTATTACCAACAATCATATGTAGCAAGTGAAACTGTAGTACACAAAAAGAGACTGAGACAGAGTGTTTTACATATTCAAGGTTTGAACATTCATATTAGAATCTTATATAACCAAGAAAGCAAAACGACTGCCCACCTCATCATCATTGATGTCAGAAAGGTTGTCTGATTCATCCGAACCTTCAGCATCTCCATCAGCCCCATCTTTTTTTCCTTCACCTTTCTCTAGGATACAGTACAAAAAAGATTATCAAAAGCTCAAACGATAGCAAAGAATTTCAATCTGATAGACAACAACTGCACTTACCTGTCCATCGTTTTTCGCTATTACTCACACTGCAATAGTCTGGTTCTCTCGCTGACTGCCAAAAGTTTGGCATAAGAAAGATTTTAAGCATAAGTTTCCACCAAAGCAAGATTGAATGAGCTCCTACACAGGTGCTTTGGGTAGAAAAAGAAACAAAAATGAAATAAAAGAGCACAGAAACTTACAGATAGTTGTTCATCGCGGTTTAGGCTCTCATTTCCTGCCTCGTTTTCTTCTCTAGCTGCCTTTTCCATTCTCTCTTTCTCTGCACGCTGGAAAGCAGGAGGATCTGACCCACCAACAAGTCCACCAGAAACACTCATAAACTGCAGAAAAGTTTGGGAAAAAGCATCTGATTGTCAACTCTGGTCATTTATAATAGGGCTAGCTATTGCATAAACAGAAAACATGAAAGAGACAAAACAGGAATAAGACCGAAGACCTACATCAACATAGCAGTTCTCACATAATCCGTAACCAAAAGGTTTACCATCCTGATGCATACAGAGCACCCGCTCTTTGTCATTCTTTGGGACTGTGGTAAAAGATCTTCTGTACATCTCCTTTTCTCTCTCCTTTTCTATTTCCTTTTCTCTTTTTCCGAGCTCATCAACCTAGCCCCACATGTACAATCGTTTCAAGAAAATGAACATAATTCTGTAAGTGAAATGAGGAATGATATGACCAGTTAGCGAATCATTCTATAGCTAGAAACTCTTAGCCTTAACTCACAGTTAAATTTCCAGACTCTGTATTTCCAAACTCATTCAGTCGTTTGGTTAAAGTTGCTTCACATATATGGACAATGTTTACCTGAAATATTAAGAAAACACACCAAATCAGCACTAAATTAGTGAAATAAACGGCTAAAGCGTTCTCCTCTCATCTCTAAAATACTTCATTATAAGCTACTCATCTTACAATTTCTGTCTTCGAGCACTTGATCCCATGGGAAAGCGCAGCTGTGTAGAGTGCTGCTCCACATATTCCACTAGGTTTCCGGCCAGTCTGCAAACCAACACAGGACCAATATTAACATGGGGCATAACAAAGAACCAATGCTAAGACCAAGGGTACATGGAAAACGATCGAGTAATAGAAAAAGTCACACATGTATCCAATCTCTCTTCATACTAGCTATAATGTCTCTAGCTGTTCCCACAACAGCTTTATCATGTGTTCCTTTCAATAAGCCTGCAAGAGTGACAAAACGATTAGGCTGGGTCAAGTACTCGTTTCAATTGTCTGTCTCTTGGCCAATGTATAAAGCAACCCAACGAAAATAGAATAATAGTAAATATCAGCATCAATCAAAAGACCAAATACTGAAAAGAATGGGCGCCAAAAGACAACATACTTACTGTTAGAGAATCGAGGAATGAAGATTGAAGGATCAACAAGCTTTTCATAATTCCGGTTTTCTGCAATATACAGCATTTCACAGAGTTGCAAGTACACAGAACCTAACTCGTAACTGCACAATAAATTTTGACACAGAAACACCAAAACATGTATTACGTTGCTTGGAAAAGAGGAGTTGCCGCAGCAGACTTGACAGGTACAAAGAAAGACAACAGTATGAAAATGAAAACAACTCATCTTACACGCTAACTCGAAGGTAGCTTGAAAAATCAATAAGAAGAAGCGGAATGTTCTTTTCCCTACATATCAAGAAAGCGTTTGGTCAACATACAGTGGATACACATCACTGGTAACCAAAATTGAGCATAGTGTTTAGAGGAAAAAAAAAATTAAAAGAGCAACAAGAAGGTTGCTAAGAATGTGACCTGCAAGTCAAGTAGAGACAGGATGATTGTACTAGTTCAGTTCTACGGCCTTTAGTAAAATTTTGCTCCACTGCCATCTTCAGGAGATAATTTGAGTTAAACATAGGGTTCAAATCCTTACAAATTAAAGTTTAGACGAAATGTAAACCAAACATACAGTAAAGAATTGAGCAGCCATGTCAATCACATCATCTCTCTCATCACCAATTCCCAAGGCATCTCTCAAATTCATAAACTCATCTCTAGCTGCAGCCAACAAAAAAAAAATTCAAGGTCTGTCAGAGCAAACTGTATGTATCAAATTGCATCTAATAAAGCAATACGATAGTTTTGCAAACAGACACATGGCCTCAAACTAGGCAGGACACTAAAGGCTGGGTAATACAGAAGAATGACTACACCTACGCAGTTGTTGAACTGAAAGGTTTGAAATGCAATAAAAAGGGAATTGCATCTTCAAGCTGTATCTACTTACGCAGTTTAGTAAAGCATAAGCTATAAACTAGGTATCTCAGCAGCACTACTTAGCCAAACAGTGAATAGAGAATTCATTCGTACACAAAAAAAGGCATACCTATTCTAATTCTCCTTTCACGTGAGCTTGAAATCCCACTTTGAACACTCCTCACTACGTTACCTGCCGCTTGACTCTGCAGGTACAGACAAGAGAAGAATAAGGCAACATCTTTCTCAAGTAACTTTCTAGATATTACAAAAGGGACATCAGTCGTTCTTGCTAATTAAGCTGCTTCGCATATATTCTTTAATGAGCTTTTATGTGATCTCGTCACTACTAAGTTACAGTCTGAATGAAAAAGCTCATATCATTGGAGGTAAGGGTCAAGTTAAACAGGCACAAGTATAGCTATTATACTCTCTACACTGTAAAACAGAATAAAGTTCCTGACTTCTCATACAACCCTTACAAAACATAAACTAGAGATTCGAAAAAACTCCCAAGCTTTAACCTTTCATCAAATTAATCACATCCGTAAGCCACTAGAGACACCGAGAATATCCAAATCAAGCAGATGAATATTTTACCTGTCCAGCAGCATTCTTAACGAATGTAACTTCAGTAGAAAAATTGAAATTCTCTAATATCCTCCCACATAGATTACACGCCCTGAACAAATTCAAAATTTCGAAACTTGAAACAACAAATCCACCAGAAAACAAAAAAGATAAGATTAAACATTTGTGAATGAAACGAAACACTTACAATGCACCATCGTAAGGGCGTATTCCTGGGACGTTTTTTTTACAGTGGTTACACAACACCATGGCTCAATCACTCCAAGGAAACTCCCAGCTTAGCTGTTCAAAGCCCAGAAACAACAATTTCCAGACTTTAATGTTTCAATTAAAAAGAAGATCAGTTTCTACTATGCGATCGTGCGAGGAGGTGGAATAGGGTTTAAAGGGTACATTCGTTTATCGGTTACGAACGATATAACTTACCGGTTTTAGCCGTGATGGTGACGGAGACGGCGGCGGAAGAAGACGAAGCTGAGAGATTTCTCTCCGGTTTGTGACTGCGCTGGATCGAACTCGGGTCCTGAGGTGACTTTTACGGATATAAATAAAAAAAACCAAAGCTTTGTTCTTCGGTTTAGCACTTAAGCTCAGTTTCGTCATTGAGCATACCATGTTAAACCGATAAATTAGATCCGCTCCGTATCGGTTAATGCTAAACCGAAGACAGAAAGAGCTTTTGTGAAGAAGTCAACAAAGGACAATAAGAAGAATCTCAAATAATCAAAGATAGAAATTGCCTTAACATTAGATTCTTGAACATTGATGTATCAATGAAGCTTTTCTGAAAATCTGAAACGTTACAACAATAAAAAGACAAGGAAAAGTATAAACTTTAGCTTCAAGTTTTCGTCTATGGACCAAGTAGTTTCAGAGGTTCTTTTTTCTTCTCAGTGGCATTACGATTTGCTGCAGAAGCTCTAAGAGGAGGCTCAAAGAGCTTGCTTGCGACATCAGGAGGCATTGCGTCCTCGCCGGGAAGAACAAGAAGACCTTTTTCTCTCAGAGGAGAAGGCTCATCGTAGCAAATCCCCCACAACGAATCCACCAGGTGTCTCTCTTCTTTAACTGTTTCGAGGTCCTCTTGCGACATTGAGCTGATTCCTTTGATCCGTTCTTCGAGAAGCTGCCTCAGTTTCTCATCGCCTTTCTCTAAGCTGCTGCAGCCGCTTCCATCGTTTTTCTCTCTTGCAAGCTCGAATAATCCGCGAAGAGCGGCTTCTCTGGTCTCAGCATTGTCACTAGAAGCAAGATGCATCATCACTCGAGGAAATCCAAGTCCAGTGGCAATACTACGGTCTGAATCATCCTCTTGCAGAAGATACTGTAACAAGTTTAAAGCTTTCCTGGAGAATTAAGAAAGGAAAAAAAATAACGAACAGTTAGAATTTTCCAAGGTTAAAAATCCTCATAGGTCAGAAGGAATAAAAGCATTCATGTGGATTACCTTTGAAATCTCACACTATCAGATGCCAAAGCTTCTCTTAGTCCAGCATATCCATTAGCAAGCTTGAAAGCAGTTACTCCGGGTTTGTTATGGCGAATCAAAGCTAAACACGACGAAGTAAAAGGTAAAGTAATTAGTAAATTTACAATAATCCAAAAATTGCAGAAAGCTTTCCTACAAAATATGAGAGCATAGCTTACATGATATTGCGCCAAGAGCCTGGGTTCGAGCATGAACATCTGTGTCGGAAGTGAAGTTCGCAAGCAGCGACTCCATACCATTGGCTTCCATAACTAATTCCTGACTCCGAGGATTGTTCTGAACTATTGTGCTTACGACATCAGCAGCTTTTGCACGAATACTAGCATGAGAGTTTTTAAGGAACCCAATAAGAGGAACCAAGCCTCCGATTGAATGAAGATCTACACAACAAGAAGTATGCAATTTTCAAAAACCGAGCTCACGACATAAGAAAAGGGAGAAAACCAAGTTCCAGGTAGAAGATAGCTCACCATTAGCCATATCAATCGATTCAACATGCTCTTGCAACTCATCCAGCAAATCTACACAACGTTAAACCTCAAATTAGTACCCACACAAGACTGCAAAAGATAAGAAAAGACGTAAAATACTTATTAAGGCGAAATTAAGCACCTTCTAAATCTTCAGGTGTTACTCCATGCTCCTCCAAAACCTGCTCAGGTGTTTGCATAACAAGTGTAATCTCCTTCATACGCTTGACTACATCTACAGTCTGAGATTGCATAGCCTCCATAAACCATTTTCTATCCTCCTCACTGTATCATCAAACAATTCAAATCAACAAAACAATCCACAAAAACACAATACAAGCTAAACTGAAGAATTCGATCCTTGCTCACTAACTAAACCCATAAGTTCAACAAACATTGAAACAAACCCTACTTTACGCAGACCCAGATTCTAATTCACTTCCGAGATTCCTCTCCTCAAGTGAAAAGCCACACAAATCTCTCTAACAAACCCATCAAACATCCAATCCAATCTAAGACAGAACAACGAAACAGAATCTAAGAAACTAGAAGCTCGTACCTCAATTGGCGATTTGGTCGAGTACCATCGGCGTGAGAGAGACTCCATTTAAGTAACCCATCCCAATTTGGTCCGTCTTTCGCCATTAGAGAACGCTTACAAAACTTGAACAGAAAGATAGAGAGAGAGGAAACTACAAAAAGATCGAAACTTTGTAATAATAATAATAGAGAGAGTCGGCTAATCAATGGTTTGGTTTTATAGTAGACGGAGAAAGTATTCGCGAAGCTGCTACAACATTCTAAAAAATGGTAAACCTCGTCGACGAGCAAGAAAACAAGGAAGAGAAAATAGGAAGACGAAGACGTCTTTAACATTATTGGGCTTTTAAGGTCGAGCCCAATTAATCAACATTATTGATTGGGCTTATTTGAGTCCATCTTATCGAATATCCACTCAAACTGGAGGTAATAATAAAATTTGTACAAAAACCAAAAAAAATTACAATTTCAGTTTATCACACTTATGGATATGGTAACCCAAATGATTCAAACATGTCAACGAAACAAAATTAATCTTGGTTTTAGTCCCAAAACTCGAACCCCACCAATAAACCGATACTAAGCTGGTTATGATTTTGGGATTACCTAAGACAAGTTTTGTCAGTTTTATAGGATGGAATATTACTGACACTACATAGGACATATTATATCCGACAGTCGACTTTAGCATTTGTGATAAAATAAAAAACAAAAACGAAGCAAATTATTTAATTTGGTAAGCAGGGTTTCACTGCCCAAGAAAGCAAACGATCAAAGTTAGAGTCTCACTCAGTTCAAAATCTAGATCAGATCACTTCAATAGCTTTGATTTTTTAAAGCTTTGACATGTGAACGTTAGTTCCACTCCAATTACCAAGTAGTTAAATGGGTTTTGTGCAAAAAAACCTACGAACTCGTGAAAATTTCCAAATAAACCCACGACATTTGTTTAGTGCAAGAAAACCATATAACGTCTGATTAACCCCGCAATATAACCCATCTCTGTAGTTATGACGTGGCATTATTAAACACTGCGTTTTGACCGTCCAAAACGTTGTGTAGTTGGAAAGTTGTTGACGTTTTTAAGTAAAAAAACGGCAAGAGGCTTGGTTATCGGGATGGTTCAAACTTAACAAAAATCTAGGGTTACGAAAAGCTTGTCCAAAATCGATTTGGGGAACAAAGAGAGAACATCAGAGGGAATCGATATTGGGGAAGTCGGGGTTCGAGAATCGATATTGGGGAGTAATCGATTCGTGAAGGGATCGATTAGATTTTCTGGGTTTCAATTTGGGGGAAAGCTGAGAGAGCAACAGAGGGAGTAATCGATTCGTGTTGAATCGATTAAAGTTTCTGGATTCGATCAAAATATCAAAATTATTCTTCGGGGAACAATTACCGAATGATTAGTTTGGCCTATTGGTTACGTTGTCTCAATATCATGTACATGCCTCTGGTTCGATTCCANATTCCAGGTTGCCCCGGATTCCCCTTTTTTTTTTTTTTTTTTTTTCTTTTTCCCTTTCTCAATACCATTACCCTCGTACCCAATCATACAACATAATGTCAAACAAACTAAAACACCATCATAATGTCATACCAAAGTACTTCATACACATAAACATTACATTAATACATAAGTGTCTTAGACATGAAAGAGTACTATTACATTACTGCTTAACCAGGCAAAAGTCGACAACGACACCACTATTACATTACTACTACATAAGGCAAACCACCAAGGCCAAAGGCAGAACAATGGCCACAACAACGACACCAATCACCATCATCAATTCAATCCCATACGCATTTTTCTTTGGCTTTGCCTCTTGCTGGTTTGCACCAACTTCACCAACTTTCTCCTTAAGCATCTCGAGCTCACTTGTAACCGTCTGCAAATTCAAATACATCGTCCTGAACCTTGCATCATCAACACAGTACCCCAATCTCGTGGTGAATTCGCTTGACATGACTTGAATATGCTCCTCCAGGGCACTCTGAGCATTCTTCAAGTCAGTCATCTCTTCCAACATAGCATCATCAACCCACCTGTGAAGATGTATTCCCCCACTCTACAAGAAACATCAACCATTGATTCAAATTCGAATGATTGTAAAGCAGCAAATCAACCAACGAATCGATCAACTTCACTTACTTCACGATTGGTGCAAATGTAGTATTTCCTTCCGAAGTTCTCCACCGTGCTAGATGTCTCTACAATCAGTGAACCACCACATGGACACTTCTTTGGAATCCCATACTCACCACGACGACGACCCTTTCGAGCTCGCACTCGACCTTGCAGACGAGTCAAGGCTGTAGCTAAAAGTTCCCATCTGTCCAATTTCGATCCAATTGTAAACCCTAAATCCTCAAATTGAACAACAAAATAAGAAGATTGAGTACACGAACTTACCTTCAAAGCTTCGCTTCAACTTCGCTTCACCTCAGTAGTAATTTGCCCCAATTTGATTTTGCCCCAAATGAAGAACCCTAATTTCCTCTTACACTCGCGAAATAAGTAGAAGAAGAAGAAGAAACAAAAAATAAAAGTAAAACGCAGCGTTTACCTCCCAGCAAAAAAACGTCAAGCATTGCGGACAAACACACAGCGTTTTGGACGGTCAAAACGCAGTGTTTAATAATGCCACGTCATAACTACAGAGATGGGTTATATTGCGGGGTTAATCAGACGTTATATGGTTTTCTTGCACTAAACAAATGTCGTGGGTTATTTTGCAAATTTTCACGAGTTCGTGGGTTTTTTTGCACAAAACCCTAGTTAAATATACTAATCAAAAATATATATTATAATAATATACATAAGAAGATATGATGTATCATTGTATCAATCAATCCAAAATCGACGTGACTGCAAATTGAAATCACAATTGAATCCTCTCTTTCGTATGTCCTGTTCTAAAGTCCGTTGCTTGCTCTGTTTTTACTCTGATTAGAAACTGAGACAAAGAAGATGAAGCTTGAGGAGGAAGAAAGGGACATTTTGTTTCAGTCAGATGACGAAGAATGCCAAGTTGATGCTGTTTCCAGTGATAATGAAGACCATGTCTCTAATCCCTCTTCTCCATTATCCCGGAATGATTCGGCTCCATGGCCTCGGAGTTATCGGTAACATCAGATCCTCTGTTTTTTTTTTTTTTTCCATGCCTAAAGATTTGATTTGAAGGTGTTTTGTTGTAATCAAGATTCTCTAATTCAGACAATCTGTAGATATCTTGACCGGAGTTACACCTCCTACGAGCACTTTCCTTCATCGGAGAGGCTCTCAGATATCGTTCACCACCTCGATCTCTTCTTTATACAAGAGACGCCAAAACTCTATTCTGACTTCATTTGCTTCTTCCACAAGCAAACAACCCCTACTCTCTGAGAGGAATGAGGTCCCAGTAAAATCTTTTATTTCATCTCAGCTCTTATCCATCTCCGAACTCCCGGAACCAAATTTCTGCTCGTTTCCTCAATCCGTTCTCAACGGTAAGACCTAATTAGTATCCGTATTGGTTCTGACTCTGCCTTGGAGTGCCTCTCTAACTTGATTTTATTTTGGTCCAGGAATCAATGTTCTATGTGGAGTAGGTCTACTTACAATGCCTTACGCGGTCAAACAAGGAGGGTGGCTCGGGCTTGTTGTACTCTTCTTCTTCGGTATCATTACTTGTTACACCGGTATTCTCCTCAAACGATGTCTTGAAAGCTCTCCTAACCTCCATACCTATCCCGACATTGGTCAAGCTGCCTTTGGATTCACCGGCCGCCTCATCATATCCGTAAGTTATAATGGAAACATTTACATATATGCTTGAAGACACTTTCTTTAAATCTAAAATTTAGGGTTCTTGATCTCTTTTTGCGAGCTGTAGATACTTCTGTACATGGAGTTATACGCTGCTTGTGTGGAGTATGTAATCATGATGAGTGATAACTTGTCGAGACTCTTCCCCAACGTTTCGTTAAACATTGCCGGATTATCTCTCGATTCTTCGCAGATCTTTGCTATTACAACTACTCTAATTGTTCTTCCTACAGTTTGGCTTAGAGACCTTAGCTTACTCTCTTATCTTTCAGGTTCCATTCTACAAAAATCCTTGCAAAATAGCTTCAAATTCGATCATTCTCTAATAACATTTGGTCCATTCTTATAGCTGGAGGAGTCTTCTCTTCAATCGTGCTAGCTCTTTGTCTGTTTTGGTCCGGGTCTATTGATGGAGTCGGGTTTCACCCGGGTGGACAAGCTCTTGACCTCAGTAACCTACCTGTCGCGATTGGGATTTTCGGGTTTGGGTTCAGTGGTCACGCGGTTTTCCCAAACATTTACTCTTCAATGAAAGATCCATCTAAGTTTCCTTTGGTGCTCCTCTCTAGGTAAAGACACTCTTTGCTTTAGGCTACTTGTAATGAAAGTAAACAATATTTAGCTCAAATATTTCATTTCTCGTTTCTCCTTGTGCAGTTTCAGTTTCTGCGTATTCTTTTACATAGCTGTAGCAGTTTGTGGCTACAGTATGTTCGGTGAGAAGATTCAATCGCAGTTCACGCTGAATATGCCGCAACAATTCGCCTCGTCTAAAATCGCGGTTTGGACAGCGGTTAGAAATAGATAATTTGATAAGAACTCAATCTGTTGTTATTTTGCATATACTTAAAAATTGAGTTACTAATTTATCTCTCTCACTCTAGGTCATTACACCGATGACTAAATATGCGCTATCTCTCACACCGATTGTGCTTAGCTTAGAGGAACTTATTCCATCATCGGAAAAGATGAGATCAAACGGAGTATCAATGTTTCTTAGAACGTTATTAGTCCTCTCAACGTTGGTTGTTGCGCTTACATTCCCATTCTTCGGTAAAAAAAAACTTCTGATTTCCTCTCTCTTGTTTCCTCCAACTTCTCTCTATCCCTTGCAGACACCAA
>OVAF01000563.1:0-25559 GCA_900406245.1 Odontarrhena argentea | reverse complement strand
CACTTTCAGAATTCGTGCTATCGTAATGTGCTATTAATGTGAGTTTTTCTTGTAGTGCTTCAAATATAATTTGTTTTATCATTTGCTAGGAAAAAAAACATAGATTCTTTAAAAGTAGATTGTTCAAAATAAAATAATAAATTAATTGCAAAATATATGGCAATTAATGCTCTTTTTATGACTGTGATAATATCATTATATATATTCATATAATATTTTTTCATACGTAATTTTAAATTTATAATATCATAAATAATCAATGATATCTCCTGCATCTTAACGTGAATATAAAGAACTTTTTAAAATGAATTTTATTCAACAAGTTTTGATATTATATCCATAGCAATATGTCACAATATTAATTTCATAAGCAATTGTATGAGAGCTCACAGTTGTATTCGTCCGGATTTCCTATATAAATCAATTTCATAACTATTACACCAAATTTATTTTTTGTTGTCAGAAACCTAATTACTTTATTATTTTCAGAAGATAGAACACGGTAATTTGACCTTGACATATATCTTATTAATTTGTAATATGCTAAATACAAATTAAGAACATATAGCAATGAGACAAGTGGATACGGTGAAGTTGGGTTTGCGTGATAGAGAAAAAGTAAGAGACAAAACTTGAACATTAATTGGAGAGTTTGAGAAGAACAGGCACGTGTTCGTGTCGTAGAGTCCAAAACGACCCACGACCTTTCCTTGCATATTCATTCCATTCCAAAGTCAAATAATGGAAGAGTGATTTGAAAGAAGACTTTGACAATATCTATTTTTAATCTTTCTTATTGGGAATTTAGGAAGACACATTATCATGAAACTTCGTAACTGAGTCCTAATTGTTTAATTGTAATTGCATTAATATTGCCGTAATGCAAACATTCTGGAAAAGTGAGGTGTATGCGAGAATGATGAGTATTGGATGTTGATCCTGTGATGCGTTATATTGAGTTAATTTTTGTACGGGGCTAAATAGATTTTAAATATTATAAATCTCGATTACTTAGATATTAGATATATAACATGTTATCTTGAGTGAAAATTAGATTTACATAATTATCGTACTTATTTCATATATGGTCTCGATTTTTTTATGATAAAAACTAATTTTATATTATCTAAATTTTTTATGAGTATAGATATCCGAAATATTTCATCTTAGATATTTCGGTGTATATACCAAATGTAGATAAGAAAGTGAAGATCATTTACGTTAAGCAACACAACTCTGAACTATTTTAGAGTATATACAACCAAATTAATTGATTTGGATCTATTAACAAATTAAAATGGTTTTAAGTAATCCTAAAAACTAAAAAAAAAAAAAAACTGAGTGTATGAATTAGATATAAAAAGAATAACAATTAGCGAATTTCTAATCATGATAACTGTAAGAAACAAATATAAATCTCTTATAAATCAAAAAGTTTTTGTCGTAGAAGTCGCAACCATGCATGTGTATGAACAACAAATAGAAGAGTGAAATGAGTAAATAGAACAACTTAGATAGATTTTTGATTAAAAAAAAAAAAAGAACAACTTAGATTTTGTCCAAAAAAATAATAAAACAACTTAGATAATTTAGATAATTCAGAAACAGGGAAGATAATGTTTGTAGGTCCTATGAAGCATCTATTATTCACCTTTGGGGTGCATGGAACGTGTAGAGAGCTAATTTGGATGGAATCTGCACCAACATTATCACTGGACCACCAAACTCTATCCAAATAATAGGCTATTTTCAGCTAGCCAACTTTGTTTACGTATTAAATCACCTTTTTAAACATCGTTAACTGTTAACATATAACTAAACAGGGAATCAACTCATCACTAATATCATTTGTGAAGTAGTATAGTCGGTTCATAGACCTTTCCATTCATTACCCATTAATTTTAAATTGGAAACTCATCATTACGGTAGGTATTACTAAACCCACAAATCAACTTTATGTTTAGTAATCCTACAAAAACCAAATAAAAAACCTAAGTCGAAACTGCGGTTTACATAAAGCTTATCCTATATCGCCGGGTTCCAAATCTATGCGCATCCGGCGCCCCATTATACCCTCTCTAACTCGCCGACCGGCCTCGGAGATTCCCATACTACCCACAACGACGTGTGACCAAATTCAAGACATATCAACCAAAAAGCAAACAAAAATGTCACTCTGTTGTGGTTGATCAATTTCAAACAATCCCATATTAATCCGCCCACAAAAGTATGGCACAACAATATCCTAAGCCGGTGGGTGTGTGATATGAGACAAGGGGACAATGACATACATAATAAATGAATTATAAGGATGAACCCCAATCAGTGGCACTACCAAACTGCTTACCCATCTTATATGGGACCCTTATTTTCAATATTTTCTGTCTTTTCTTTACTTTCGACCCCGACGATCGACCTTCCTTTGGTCCTTAAGGCCAAACCAATTAAAGTCTTCCACAAGATTCTCCTTTCAACATTCATTTTTCTATACTAAAAATATCTAGACCATGTTTCCACTACAATCGTGGATTCTTTATCACCGTGTTTAATCGAGCGAAAAGGTGAAAAGATAGCTAACTATGCTAATGTGTTGAGACCGCGTGTATTCTAATGTGCTTAGAAAAAAATGTATTTTATCTTATCTTATTTTGAATAATTTCCCTCACAATAATCATCAATGGAATAAAATTATTTTAAGAATTGAGATGATTTAATGATTACTATATGTTTGTTTCTTTATATTTTTTGCTTTTGGTTCTACAATAAACTATCGTGATTTGACCCATAATTTATCTCAGTCCACGACCAATAATTAGTCTTGTTAATGCATAAACCATTTCTCTCAAATAAAAATTTTAATTCGAAAAACAATGTCTAAATTAAGCGAGGCTTTTTTTGTTTTTAAACCTCAAGATTTTGTTATAGTAAAGTTGCAACAAATAGAATTGCCAAGATAATGTTACTTAGAATAGAAATAATCACTTGTTACTTTCACTGAATCTGAATCTAAGTTTGAAATGTTAACATAAATTAAAGAAATCTTTGCAAGATGGATAAGTTAAACATCTTGAACAAGTTCTTGAACTGGAACCACATATGGAGAGTTCCAATCCGCATCAAAGATCTCCTGAAGTTTCAACACAATTTTGGAGTTATACGATCCAAAGCTCACACCACTTGTAGCAAAGAAGTAGTCCCAAACAAGATTGCTGGTTCCTATGTGAGCTCTCACATCGCTGACCACGTATTTTCCATGATTAACCCTTGTATAGTCCGGAAACTTGTTTCCGGTTTTAGTCCCATTTTTAACCGCAGGTCCTGTGTTGTTAAAACCAGGAACCATGTAGTATCTGATCTCCACTTGCCCAAAACATTTGTTTTTCATAGAGGAAGAGGAGCAAAGAACATTGGAGTAGAGCAATGATCTCAAGTATCCATCAGTGGCCTTGATGAAATGACCCCAGTATGCTACTAGAATTTTCACTTTGGCATTCTTGGCGAAGACAACCTCGGAAACTGCGGTAGAAAGGGATGACCAGTAAACCGTAGGATTAGTGAATTGAGACTGACCAAGCCAATCCATTGTATTGATCCTCACTGTTCCTCCTTCCACTGCAGATTTAATTGTATCTACCCATCCTTGTTCATCAGGTTGATGTTTTCCGAATAACAGCTACGTACATAATCAAGAAACCAAAAAACTATATTATATACAATCAAAGAGGTCTTAATGTTCTAGTTGATTGTTGTTCACCTCTGGTGGCGCAAAAGATAGATAGCTTGGTTGCGGTTCTTGACAAGATTGGTTTTTAAAGATAGTATCGAGTTCGACTCTAAGCATCTCAGGATCAGATATTGTAGGATAGCCAGGGACATTAGGTGTCTCTATGTACCTCGGAAGAGGTGACCTGAAAGAGAGACAAATCTTTCTTATTCCAAGAATCATTGGTCCATAGTATAGAAGAAATAGTATTGGTATGTAGTCATGGTCACTTCACGATTCCATTACCTGCATCTTGCTTTGTTAGGAAGAAAATGAGACCAGCAAGGAACAGTCCTATTGATCAGCCATTGCTGATCTGATATATTTCTTGTGTGAGTTGAAGAGTCGAGAGAGGCTAATCGCCACAAGTTATTGAAATAAGTTTTGACTTCTCGAGCAATTTGAGAACATCCACTTAAGTAAATCCCAACTTCCTTCACCTAGCAAAATCCAAATAACGAATTCGTTGTAGCCATCGCTCTAGTTGGTCCCAGAAAGTTTATTTGTACTGAGACAAAACCTGAGTTAGAGATTTCCAGTCATTATTTGCAGAACCGATATACATGTCGCGATCATTCGAAATCCAAACCTTGGCATGAACAATTCCTGATCCCCACCATTTGCTTAGTAGCAGAGTCACATTCTTCACGTTTGGTCTTCCAGAGGCAAGATCAGATGGTTCTTTGGTATAAAATGGGTACACACCTGAATGAGACAATAGTCTATGCACAAAACATTCATCATTCATTTTCAAAAAGATTCAGACTTTTCAAAACTAAATTCCATAGTTATTCATGCTCTTCTCATCGATATGCACACTAAGAAAAATGTACAAATTTACCTGATATTAACATTGCGGTTCGCGGCATTGTCGATGGAATTGTAAACCGAAGAACCAACATGAGCTCCAAATCGCGTCAAATCTGAATCTGAATAACCGAAATCTCCCGAGCGAGGATCCTTTGGCCTAGCAAGAAGCTGCCAATACTGTGCTATGATGTCCAAAGATTTTGTTGAATTATTTGCAAGCCACTGAAGCACATCCCCTGCACATACACCCAAAACACTTCCCTCAAAACAAAATACAGATATTTTCTTCCTAACCAAAACAGAGCTAACACAGAAAACAGAGGAAACTCTGTTTAACAAAGACAATTCTGAAATTACAAAAAAAAAAACAACAACCAAACTTTCGCTAGAAAAAAGCAACAAAATGATTATAACTTCATTCTGAACTTTGAATCGGAAAATTCCCGAAGCTATATTACACAAACTGGCAAATTATCTCTGCAGGAGAGCAGAGCAAAGAGTATAATAAAGACTTTTGTTCTTGTAACCAGATAGAATTGAAGAACCTGTGGAGAGTACACCAGAGACTCGAGGGAGCCCAGGCATATCGGTGGGAATGGATTGAACCAGCCAAGCTTTGCATCGACCCGAAGATTGGACGACATGTGGTCGGAAGAGGCAAGCTAGGAGCAAAACGACGGCGTATAGAAGTACTTTCCTCATCCTCCTCTTCCTAGTACTGTAGATCTTGAAGAGATAATAATCATATGAGAATCCATTATAGATATTAGGACCAATCGGAATATCCTTTTACGGATAATTTGATCTCTCACAAGTCAATACATACTCTATTTGTTTTCTACTGTGGCAATATAGAAAATTTGAATTGAAAATGTATGTAACTGTACGTTAGATTTTGTTTATTCCATTTCACAGAAAGCAGTGATACTAGATGGATTTTGTGTTATGTATAGCAAGATTCATATGAACTACTGTTTGACTTCTAAATTGTAATAGTCTATAAATTTTTAAAACATAATAGATTAATAATTTTTTCGGTTTAAACTCGTGTTAGTATAACAATTTAACCAGAAAATGGGGCAACAGTTTGAATTTGAGCAGAACATCGATTCCAAACTTTATGAATTTTGGAACGACTTTTAGGTGCAAAATGCCTGAGCTGGTAAAACTTAAACAACATCTTTGAAAATGCAAAGTGACAGCCTTTCCCAGCTTTCACTACCTTCACACAACAATCTTTTGAAGCAAATTTGTTTTGAAGAAGCTCTTCCATCACTTCAATGTTGCACTTTTCTCCCCTCTTCTCACCACATTGCATGAGATATTCTTTGTATACGAATGATTCTTTGTCGATCACATCATTGTTGTATTCAGAAGCAACCGGGGAAATTGCATACCCGTTCTCTAACTCGATGTCAGGATCAATCAAGGGTTCGTCGTTGTCCTCTGCGGCTAAACTTTGATAAGTAGATGATAACAAAATTGTTACCAAGAGAAAAAATGTCTTAATCTTCATTTTTTTCTTTTTCATTGCTTCTGTTTAGGATTGGTTTCTAAAATATATAGTGAAAAACTCATGTGAGTGTTGTTGTAACGTATTTAAATTAATAGAATACTGTTTTGATTAATTCCAAAGCTAACATCTGTTTTTAGTTTGCTTATGGTAGTAACGTGTGACGTAAAATAATGGACATCAAATTTAATACCAAGTGATAATCATGGATCAATCACGATCTCAACATAAATCATCTATGGGCCGAAGAAGAGACGGCCCTTTATCAATTTATTTTTTTGCGGCAATTTCACGGAATCCACGTGGCGAGATATAAATGGAGGAGAGTGATGTTAGAGAAGAAACGAAGAAGCAATTAACGGAGAGAGAAAGCAGGATCTGTATCTTTTCTCTCCCCCGAGTCTCACAAATCACACAAAACTGTTCTTTGAGCTCTAGATCTGCTTCACTTTCTTCTCCTCCGCCATGGCTATGGAGTTTCGGAGCAGTTCCAGAAGAAGATTAATTTCTGGATCTGTTGTTGCCGCGATTCTTCTTATGTTCATCCATGGTGCTCACTCTTTCTACCTTCCTGGTGTCGCTCCTCAGGATTTCGAAAAGGTTACGTTTCGATTTCATGTGTTATGGATTGGGATCTGATTTGGATCTCTCGGATCTGATTTTGAATATTTTTGATTTAGGATTAGATTCAGGAAATGAATGAGAATAGTGTCGATGCACNCCTTTTTTTTTTTTTTTTTTTTTTTTTTTTTAACTCGAATTTGGTATTCGTCTCTAGTTCGTACATCTCTTGATCTGTGTACAATGTCGCATTTCAATAGAGCTTCATTAGAATCTTACTCTTCGGGAACAGTCTTAGCTAATCGTTATCGATTCTTAATCATGATTCAAATTGATACAAATCTCTGTGACATTTTTGCACGAGTTTATATGATTGGGTAATATTCAAGTGTTGATTTTGTTCTCTCTTTAATCTGCAGGGAGATGAGCTGAAGGTGAAAGTAAACAAGTTGACCTCTATAAAGACTCAGCTTCCGTACTCATATTACTCTCTTCCTTTCTGCCGTCCTAAGAAGATTGTGGACAGTACTGAGAATCTTGGAGAAGTTCTTCGTGGTGATCGAATCGAAAATGCCCCTTACTCGGTTTGTCTCGGTTTTTTTTTTTTTTTTTTTTTTTTTTTTTTTTTATGAAATTTGTAATTGGAGTCTTTCCATATACGTTGCGCGTAACTCTTGTGAAGTTGGAATAATGCAGTTTAAAATGCGGGAGGCTCAAATGTGCAATGTTCTCTGCCGTGTTACTCTTGATGCAAAGACGGCCAAGGAATTCAAGGAGAAGATTGATGATGAATATCGGGTCAACATGTAGGATCTAGAATATAATCCTTTCTTTGACTTTTTATAAAAAGAATCAGTTTTTGTTTCTTTTCTCATCTGAGCTTCTTTGTGTTTTAGGATCCTCGATAACCTTCCTCTAGTGGTTCCAATCGATAGACTTGATCAGGGTGCTCCTTCTATCGTGTATCAGCTTGGCTATCATGTCGGTCTTAAAGGACAGTATGAGGGGGTAAGTAAGTTTGGATTGTTCACTATGTGCATTGCATGTGATAGTACGATTTCCTAATTTGTTTTTTGAATATACAGAGCAAAGAACAGAAGTACTTTATGCACAATCACTTGGCCTTCACCGTCCGGTATCACAGAGATATGCAAACCGATGCTGCGAGAATTGTGGGATTCGAAGTCAAACCATACAGGTTCAGTTCTTGTTAATATATTAGACTCTGGAATCTCCTCTTTTGCTATACTTAATGTCCTCCTCTTGATTTGTAGTGTCAAGCATGAATATGAGGGACAATGGAGTGAGAAGACCCGTTTGACCACCTGTGATCCCCACACAAAGCGTCTAGTTGTTAGCTCAGCTACCCCTCAAGAAGTCGATAACAAGAAGGAAATAATCTTCACCTATGATGTTGATTTTCAGGCAAGTGCTTGTTCGACTAATCAGTTTATTACCTGAGAGCTATGTTCTAATGAGAGATTATTGTGCATCCTTCTCACTGTTTTGTTCAATCCACGACTGCTGTCTCTTTAGGAAAGTGAAGTTAAGTGGGCGTCTAGATGGGATGCATATCTTCTGATGAGCGACAATCAAATTCATTGGTTCTCTATTGTCAATTCTCTGATGATCGTCCTCTTCCTCTCTGGTATGGTTGCGATGATTATGCTGAGGACCCTTTACCGTGACATTTCGCGATACAATGAGCTCGAAACTCAAGAAGAAGCTCAAGAAGAGACAGGGTGGAAGCTTGTCCATGGTGATGTTTTCAGGCCTCCAGCCAATTCGGATCTTCTTTGTGTCTACGTTGGAACAGGTGTCCAGTGTTTAGGCATGGTACTTGTCACTATGATCTTCGCCATGCTTGGATTTCTATCACCTTCCAATCGTGGAGGTCTTATGACTGCCATGCTCCTCCTCTGGGTCTTCATGGGACTCTTTGCTGGTTACGCATCTTCACGTCTCTACAAAATGTTCAAAGGAACAGAATGGAAGAGAATTGCCTTCAGAACCGCTTTCTTGTTCCCTGCAGTTGTCTCAGCCATCTTCTTTGTCCTAAATGCTCTCATCTGGGGACAGAAATCATCTGGAGCTGTTCCCTTCGGCACAATGTTTGCTCTGATCTTCCTCTGGTTCGGAATCTCAGTTCCACTCGTCTTCGTCGGTGCTTACCTAGGATTCAAGAAGCCACCACTCGATGACCCCGTGAAAACCAACAAAATCCCACGTCAAATCCCAGAACAAGCTTGGTACATGAACCCAATTTTCTCAATCCTAATTGGAGGAATCTTACCGTTCGGTGCAGTCTTTATCGAGCTCTTCTTCATCCTGACATCTATCTGGCTCAACCAGTTCTACTACATCTTCGGTTTCCTTTTCCTCGTCTTTGTAATCCTCATGGTCACCTGTGCTGAAATAACCATTGTTCTCTGCTACTTCCAGCTCTGTAGTGAAGATTATCTCTGGTGGTGGAGGTCGTACCTCACCTCAGGTTCTTCTGCGGTCTATCTCTTCCTCTACGCAGCCTTCTATTTCTTCACAAAGCTCCAGATCACAAAGCTCGTCTCTGCTATGCTCTACTTCGGGTACATGCTCATTGCTTCTTATGCATTTTTTGTGCTGACGGGAACAATCGGATTCTACGCTTGTCTCTGGTTCACAAGGCTCATCTATTCCTCGGTTAAGATCGATTGATTCATCATAAAACACTGAAGAGAGAAACAGAAAAAGGAAGAAGGTAATATAGTTTATGATTTTTCACAAGTTTTAAAAGCTTTGTTTTTGGTCAATAGGTGTTCTCTTGTTTCGCTCTGGTTTTGATTACAGTAACAAAAAGAAGGGTTTATATGTAAACCTTTGTTTAGAAGTGTATTCTGTTTGATTTTCCCAAATGACAATTTGGATTATCTTTCTTGATGACAATTATGTGATTCTTTCATTCCTATTTATACTCTCTTTAAACTTCAGCTTAACATTTCTATTGGTCGCTAGACACTCTCGTTCGTTGATTGGCGGACACCAACAAAAAATTGATTATACATTATGATTCCTCGCTCATCTCGAGTTTTGCAATTAAATGCTTCTGAGCACTTCTTTCGACACTGTCTCTGACCGTTAATGAAAAAAATGGTTTCATTTATCATTTGTATGAATCCGAGTGTCCTAGAGAGACTTTGTACGGACTTGACCGTTGAAAATAACTGTTGGGTCCCGACCAGCAGAGTAACAACAAACACCATTATTTTCCAACGGCTAGTTTCTTCCTCCTCTATATAAACAGAGACAATCGTCTTCAACAGAGCCCCCAAAAAAGCTACAACACACTCTCTCTCACGCAACTAAATTAATTCCAATGGCTAGAAAAAATCTTGTTAAAGCTTCCTGTGTAGTCTTCTTCTTCCTCTTGTTGGCTGATCTGGTCTGTAGTAGAGAGATTGTGGTCGGAGGCAAACCAAACGCTTGGAAAATCCCTTCTTCACCTGCTGATTCCCTCAACAAATGGGCTCAAAGTCTGCGGTTTCATGTGGACGATACTCTCGGTGAGTCACTCCCCCAGTTCAAACTCACAATCTGCTCTTGCTTTCCAACTTTCAAAATTTTAAACTCGTGTTTATGGATATGTAACAGTGTGGAAGTATGATGGAGAAAAGGACTCAGTTCTACAAGTGACAAAAGAAGCATACATCAACTGCAACACTACGAACCCAGCAGCCAGTTACAGCAATGGTGACACCAAGGTGAAGCTAGAGAGATCTGGTCCTTTCTTCTTCATCAGCGGTTCCAAAAGCAACTGTGTTGAAGGTGAGAAGCTTCACATTGTCGTCATGTCCACTCGTGGTAGCCACACTGGCGGTTTCTTCACTGGTTCTGCTCCTTCTCCTGCACCCTCTCCATCTCTTTTGGGAGCTACGGCTGTTCCTCCTACCACAGGTTCTGCTTCATCTATGACCTATCAAGTTGTGTTAGGATTTGTAGGATTAGGGATAGTTTTGCTCTGATTTGGGATTTCAAATTCCTGCTTTTGATTCTTTATCCATGAGATTTGTTTAATTCTTTTGGCTTCCTAAAAATGATGTATCTCTGAATATATTATAAAATTCTCAAACTTTAAGAGTTTCTTTAAACAGTTGCTAACACAAAGCATGTACAACAACATCAACATACACCACAACCCCTAACTAGTCCATAAATAGGCACCATCAAATGAGAATTCAGAAACCAAGTTTTTCTCAGAAGGACGATGGTGACGAATGGCCAAAAAAACATTCCAGCAAGTAGCAGCAGCTGCAAAGATTAAGTATAGAGAGAGTTAAAGATAGGAAAATCGCAAACAAGTACTGGATGCAATGATCTACACAAAGAGAGCAGACATAAATGATGCTGAATGACCTCAAGCCTTAAAGACTATACTGCTTAGGAAATGGCTACAATAACAACACTAATTTTTCACTGTCCCATCCTTTATACAAGGAAAAGAATCTCAAAAAGATACCATACTCACACCATCAAGATACGCAAATACTAAGGACAAATTCATAAAGTACACTTTTCAATAGAAATGGTGTGAGTATCTATAAGAACCAAACAATGTTTTTATTATGGGATAGCAATTGATAAATGTCTATAAGTTTACTGTTTATCAGAAGAACTCAAGAAAGTATCTGTTTTTTCCTGGATGGACCATCGAGTTTAAGATTCACAACCATTTTCCCACATATCAGAGAGTAATAAATGGCAAGCTAATAAATCAGCAGCCCACTACGAGATCCTTGGCAAACGACGGCACAATGTATGGCAATTCTAGAGACTTGCATTCAGGTGTGACGATAAACAGAAGCGCTTTTATAACATTTGGATCAGAGAACATTACCATGATATTCAGGCTGTACCCATTTCGACATCATCTGAACCACCAGTTGCCGCCACTAGAGGGCCCTTCAAGCCATCATTGTCACCATTAATCTCACGAGCTGCTTTTTCAAGAAAATCCTTTGCAGCAGACTGAACAGACTGTTTCTCATTCGATTGGTATTTTCTCTTCCTCGCAGTTGTTTCCGACCTGATTCTTGATTTCTCTCCTTTACTGAGAACTTTCATACTCTGCTTTTGAGCTACAATCATTTAGCAATAATGGTTAGAGAAACATGGATATAAAGGAAAAGGGGAAAAAAAAGGTATGGACAGAAATTGTATAAAGCCTTACCCGATGTAAGATCAGGAAGAGAGTGTTCAAGGACTCGGGTCGCTGCCTGGCGGTTTAAGACAGTTGTCGGACGCAATGGTTCTACGATAAAAAAAAAGAAGAAACGTATAAGAAATTAATTGGTGGATAAGATAAGACATTGAAGTCTCTGACAGAACCAAATACAAATTTCCTAAACAGATAAACAAATTAGACAAGTTAAACCTCGACACGCGGCAGAAATGATAGACTGAAGTAACGCTTAATCAGTGAGAAATGAAGCCCATAAACATTGCATTTCTAGTATTACGCATGACATAAAAACTTCCAATCCACTAAAGTATATCTACTCGGCCCATCCGTATTAGATAAGAGATCAACAAAACGATTATTCTACGAAAGGCCCAAGTATAAACGCAGCGCACACTAATTACTCATCCAGTAGCTTCATTTGGGATAGTAGACACGAATGGAACAAATGGATCTTCGCCAAACAGGAAAAAATGCCAAATGGGTTAAAATCAAATAAAATGGAAGTGCATCTTATGAAAAAAACAGTTGAAAAATACTACCCCATCTGATTCTTAAAAACTTATTCAATCGGAAAAGTGAAAACAGAAAACATAGTGAACATAGTCCTCGATTTCAATATACAAAAAGGTTTCCCAAAAGGAAAAGGACACTTTAAAGAAAAATTGGACATAATAATAATATCTTCTTAAATTTAAGATGATTGGTACCCTAGATATAATAGTCAGGTGATGACAAGATAAGCCGAAAACAATGCATTTGGAGCGAAATGTTATGAATTAGCCTTCCAATGGAAACATCATTTTAGTAAACAAAGTTTAAGATGGGTGTATGCAGGAAAGAATCCTTTCATGAAAAGCAATTACATCTACAAGATTTAATAACCAACACTAAGAAACTATCAAACATAGATTATGGATAGTGCAAGACCCTTCAATAGATTATGTATTACTCATCAAAAGGTACTCGCATGTATCATTTACCGCACCATGTATGACTAGCACTTATCATAATCTAAGAAAATAAGATTGGCTAAAAAAAAATTCTAAACAAAGAAGACAATCTTCACAAGCATAATTGAGATATCGAGATAAGCAAAGGATGCAGCAACACTCCAATTGAAAAGAGAAAGTCAGAAAACTTGTATACTCAACAAGACAATACAATCACCAATTCTCAAACTGACACAAATGATTTTGAAACCATAGTAACAGAAGTTTTGATAAACCCACATACTAGTCTCCTGGATTCAACAATCAGAACTAACAAGTTTTCTCATCTCTCTTACAAATCATTCAGGCACCAGGGGGTTTTGCTTTACCTTTACTTTGATCCATACACTTCTGAAACTTCTCTTTGTACACATTGATCCTCTCCTGAAAAAAAACCCACACCACCATCAACAAAACAGCCAAAGATTGAATCTTGCTAAGAAAACAATGATAGAACAACATGCATGTCAAATTTCACACATACAATTTCAGATTTGACACGATGATCCTCAGGATCAATGCCAGAACACCTCAGCTTCACTGTTACAAAAAAAAAACCCACAAAAAGATTCAAGACATTATTCCCAAAGAAACAAAGTTCAGTTACAGAAACAGATTAAAGAAGAAGACCCCTTACGAGAGAAAAGAGCGGTGGTGGCGTCAGCGAGCATGAGATTCAGCTTAGCTTGGTCTAAGGGATCCAATTGAGCAACAATCTCTGGTTTAGCTAAAGCCAGAATCTGCTCAAGCTGCGGTTTCAGTTCCTTGAGATGAGCAAGCGTATCATTCACAGCCTTTATCGCTGATTCCGGAACCACTCCCGAAGCGGCGGAGGCGGAGGAGGTGGCGGTGGCGACGGTTTTTCCTTTGCCTTTGTCCATCTTGGCTGGTCGAGAATTTGACATTGGCGGAGATATTCAGGTTGAGAGTTAGGTTTCCGGTGGGATTGTATCGTCGTAACTGACGAATTTCTTGAAAGTGTTGTTATATATGCAAAGAAGAAGAGGCGCTCCTGTCTCTATCCGAAACGGTGACGTCACTACTATTATGAAACTGTCAGTCAAAGTGGGCCCTTAATGGGCTCCCAAGAAAGTCAGCGTTATAGGGCTTTTGTGAAACTAGACACTGTAACGATTTATTTTTTTCTCCGAAACGGTGTCGTATGTGCAATTGAATTCTAAGGGTTCATCTTCTTCATGTAAACGATGTCGTATGATCGATTGAATTTTTCTCATCTTCTTCTTCGACTGAGATCTCAGACTAGTCGCCGTTGGTTCATATCAGGTTCGTTTCGTTACTTGTTTACCAATTCCAGTTGTCTAATTTCATCTTCTGAGCAGATAATGAGTATGAATGAATATCCATGGAAATCTGTATTCGTTAATTAACTTGGATCTTGAAATGTTGGAAATGTCAGAGTGAATGCTCATGGATAAGGAGGCAGGTGAAACGGCGAGGGAGTCGCTGGAGCTTGTGTTTCGGATGTCGAACATCTTAGAGACGGGGCTTGATCGACACACTTTGTCTGTTCTCATAGCTCTTTGCGATCTTGGTCTTAACCCTGAGGCTTTAGCTGCTCTTGTTAAAGAGCTTCGTCATGAATCTAATCATGCTACACCAGCTTAAAAGATTAATCAAATATTCGGTGATTTGATTTGCTGTTTCTTTCTTGGTACCATTCGATGAATTAGCATCATTCCTTCCTGTATGCTACTCCTTTGATATCTACCTGAAAAGCTTGAAATTTCTCCTCTAATTTCCAAAACTCAAAGCTTGGTTATGCTAGAATCTAATAAAAACGTGAACAAGTGATACCATTCCAAAAGTATTACTCTGTTTCTAAATTTCATTCAATCATATGATCAACAACCACATACAACAACTCTTGTTTGGAAAGAGTACTCGAGTCCATACATAAGCTCCAAATTGTTTGTTGACTCTTCTGCTGACTGAAACCATTTCTCAATGACGTCAGATTTATTTTCTTTTGTTTGACAAAAAAGAAAAAAAGTAATTCCTCAAATTCGTAAAAGACCACTGAAAATTATAATTTCGTGATTTATCCAAATTTGTTATCCTTGAATCTTTTTAATCCTTGTATCGGTTTGAGCTCGTGCTCTTTCTCCTCAAGCCCTAAACTTCCCTGATCGCTCGTCACCTTCTCGATTCCCCCCAAACCCTAGTTCGAGTTCTGAGAAGTTGGATGCTCAAAGATGAGTTCCTTCTCGATCACCCGAAAGAAAACGCCATTTCAGAAACACAGAGAAGAAGAAGAAGCTCGTAAAAAGGTTTGTTTCTATCGATTTCCAAAACCTTCAGAACGGTTTGATTTATTCAAATCGGCTCTAGAGATTGATAATCGAAGGGGTTTTTGCATCTTAATGCAGAAAGCAGAAGATGAAACAGCTCGTCTGTATCAAGAATTTGTGGAATCGTTTCAAGGGGACACTTCAACTAAGACTTTTGTTCGAGGTGGGACGATTAATCCCAATGACAAGCCCAAGGTTGATTCTGAAGGTTAGTCTTGGAGAGAGGCTATGGCTTTTAACTGTTGTTTTACATGCCTCTTTGTGTGTGTTGTTTTGATGGTGTTAAATGGTAGAGCTAAGCTTTTGTTATGTTGAGAACACATTAATAAGAGTATGGACCTTTTTTGTATGCGTTCTCGCGGATGGCAGGTGAAAAGTCCAAAGATGGGGGTTCGGTTTCGAAGAAAGGGAGTAGGTAAAAATGATTGCTTTTTGATTGATGATGAATCTTGCAGTGCTAAGAATTCTAACAAAGCCATCGTAAACTGAATGAGTTTGTGGCGTAGGCTTGAGTAGAATGCTATTAATCCTGTGTTAGTAATGTATATGTTCCTATATTTCTGTCATTAGTATATAGAAACTAGCTGAGTCTTCACGCATTTATTGATAAAAAATTTGAGCCTTAGGGATGATGTTCTTGGCTATTACTTGATAAGTTAAGATCCATGGATGTGTTTTTGTGAAATAGAAGATTACCATCCACATAATTTCTGCAGGTATGTTCCCTCTTTTCTTCCACCACCAATGGCATCTAAAGGTAAAGAACCGGAGAAGAAGGTCAGTAGCATGAAATTTGTCACAGTATTTCTTTTATTTGGTTCGAAACAATGGTTTAGTTGTAAGTTTATTTATTTCTTTTTACTAGAGGGAGGATGAGAGAGCCAAGGAGAGAGAAAAGGGAAAGACTCGAAATATAGATAATTTCATGGAGGAGTTGAAACGTGAACAAGAAATGAGGGAGAGACGAAATCAGGATCGTGACCGTCAGGGCGATCATTCGGTTAGTTCATCATAGTCTTGCACTCTCTTCATCTGGTTTCTGCTCACAGATTGACCCTGCAATGGTTTTAGAGAGATTTGCCCTGCTTTTTGTGCTAAACTTATTCTGTCTTCAGCCATCTAGCCGCTTTGATGAGCTACCTGATGATTTTGATCCCAGTGGAAAGCTAGGATCTTTTGACGATGGTGACCCACAAACTACGAATCTGTATGTTGGGAATCTGTCCCCACAGGTGTTTTTTTTTCCTTTTCCTACTGAAATTCATGTGTTGTTTTCTCTCGCCAAAGTATTTTAATTCTTTTCTGTGAATTATATTTTTAATATGCTTTTTATGCTCACATAGGTTGATGAAAATTTCCTTCTGCGCACGTTTGGAAGATTTGGGCCTATAGCTAGTGTCAAGATTATGTGGCCACGAACAGAAGACGAGAAGAGGCGACAAAGGAACTGTGGGTTTGTTTCCTTCATGAATAGAGCCGATGGACAAGCAGCAAAAGATGAAATGCAAGGTTAGCTACCCTGTCTTCTCTCTAGAACCTTTGTAGCCTGGCTAAGAGATCACTTGCTAAGTTGAGTTAACATGTATATTGTATGATGGAAAAGATTAAAATGGATAATTGTACAAGAACTATTTTTAGGTTGTGTACTTTTTCTGTAGCATGTTAGTTTGAATACTTCAGATTAACAAAAATTAATTTGGTTTCATATGCGCAAAGCTTATGTCTGTCAAGAAAATATGTAGCCAATATTCAATACAAGGCATGCATCGGCGTTCAGTTTTAGTCACTACTGCTATGCTTTGGTACTTTGTCTTTTTTTTTCTTGTTGATGCAATTTCTTCCGTCCGTTCTTCCTTCGCTATTACTGGTACTGCTTTGTGTTGGTACCTTTGTCATTTCTTTCTTGATCAATACAATTTACCCAGTGGTTGGTCGATTGTGGAAACTAATGACCCTTCTGGCATTATTTAATAGTCTAAGGTTGACGGGTTGAGTAATTAGGTGAACATCCTGATTGTGTGTGACAATGTAAAAGAACCTAAAGCACAAAACTTCCAATTGTACAGGGATCATTGTGTATGAGTATGAACTGAAGATTGGTTGGGGTAAGGCGGTTTCTCTACCATCACAAGCATTACCCGCTCCACCACCTGGACATATGGCTATTCGGAGTAAGGAGGTTTGTCCTCTCTGCTCTTTAAGATACATTTCTTCTTTTGCACTAACTATGAATGGATCTGATCCCTGATTGTGATTTGTATTTTCCTTGCCATTTTTTTGAACTATAAATTCTTGACTGCCACTTGTATATAATTTTTTTTTTTTTTTTTTTTTGATATGACTCTAAAATTTCATATATTTTCATTGGCAGGGCTGCAACTTGGTTTTTTCTGGTCAATCGGGTGCACCAATAACTTCTGTTCCAAGTCAAAATTCTGAACTGGTATGTAAACTTGATATTACATGTCCTGAATTGGTTCTGTAGAAGTTCTGTACGAAATCAAGGAGTGTGTGAAGTTTAGAAATGTTGCTTTTAATTTATAGAATTGATTTTCTTTATCACTTTAGGAAATGTTTAACGTTAACAGAACCTAAGAACAGATGAATTCTAGCAGATCCGTAACTCCGCCAAAGTCCCCAAACCAGTCCGTAAATACTCACTTATCAGTACTTGATGCTACTTTTGTTGTAATGATCAGATTCGACTAAGTTGTTGATATGGCACCTGTAGTCGTCGACACTTTTATCAGCTACCCTACAATTATCTTATTCCAAATGAACTTATCTTGTGCTGAATTCCACTCTCAGGTTCTTACTCCTAATGTTCCGGATATCACTGTTGTTACTCCTGAGGACAAGCACCTCAGACATGTGATTGATACAATGGCTCTCTATGTTCTGGATGGTGAATGTGCTTTTGAACAAGCTATCATGGAGAGGGGCCGTGAAAATCCACTGTTTAAATTCTTGTTTGAGCTGGGCTCAAAGGAACATACTTACTACGTCTGGAGGCTATATTCATTTGCACAGGTACATTTAGATGCTTTACAATTAGGTAAATGAGTATATCTTAGAGTCTCCTTGGGCTTTATATTGTCATAAGCTGATGAATATTTTGTGTTCTTAAGGGTGATACACTTCAGAGGTGGAGAACAGAGCCGTATATCATGATTACTGGTAGTGGAAGGTATTGATCTTGCAACTTTAAATATGATTCCCGCGTTTACACTTCTATTGTATTGACATTGTCTATATGCTCTTATTGCAGATGGATACCACCACCGCTGCCTGTAACTAGGAGCCTGGAACATGAAAGAGAGTCTGCAAGCACATATGCAGTGGGAAGAAGCAGGGTAATCTTCTTGCAGTCTCACTTCTGATTTATTATTTCTTTTATTTGTTTGTCAAGTTGTTGTGTGGGAGACCTTACACTGGTAAAATTTTACAGCGGGAAGTTGAGAGGACTCTGACCGATCCTCAAAGGGATGAGTTCGAGGACATGTTGCGTGCTCTAACTTTAGAAAGGACTCAGATAAAAGCAGCTATGGGTTTCGCGTTAGATAATGCAGATGCAGCTGGAGAGGTAATTTCTTTTTTTCATGGATAGTAACTGTACATTTATTTTGACAGGCAATCCTAAGCTTACATATCCTTCAGAAGCTTCATCATATGCCTTAATCCCTTAATTGGATTGGTCTGTCTGTATGCAGTAGTAAATGCATTTTGCATTCAATTATCTAGATAGATAGCCTGTTCTTGGACCAAAATCAGATGCTTTTCCTCGTTATTAAACAGATATACTGATTAATTTTTTCTAGAAATCCTGTAGAATCTTTTACAGAAATATTTGTTAGTAGATAGACACGGAGATGCCTTTTCCTGTTTATATATGTCTACTTATTTGACAGGTTGTGGAAGTTTTGACGGAGTCCTTGACCCTAAAGGAGACATCAATTCCAACTAAAGTTGCCAGACTCATGCTTGTGTCCGATATTCTTCATAATAGCAGTGCACCGGTTAAAAATGCATCTGCATACCGAACCAAATTCGAAGCAACGCTACCAGATATAATGGAGAGCTTCAATGATCTGTATCGAAGCATAACTGGAAGATTTACTGCTGAGGCTCTAAAGGTAGTGCCAAAATAAAAATGACCTTCCATGATTGTGGTTGCCTTGTGAAATGCGGTTGTAAACTCATTCTGACTTTCTGCAGGAACGAGTTCTCAAAGTACTACAAGTATGGGCAGATTGGTTTCTCTTTTCAGACGCATACATATATGGACTGCGTACCACATTTCTTCGATCAGGAGTCTCTGGTGTTACATCATTTCATTCTATCTGCGGTGATGCACCTGAAGTAGAGAAGAAAGGATATGTTGACGATATGACCAATATTGGTAAGATCAATCCAGATGGTGCACTAGCAATAGGCAAAGGAGCTGCAAGGCAAGAGCTGATGGATTTACCAATTGCTGAGCTTGAGAGACGCTGCCGACACAATGGACTGTCTCTTGTAGGGGGTAGAGCAATGATGGTTGCCCGGCTACTAAGCCTCGAAGACACAGAGAAACAACGTGGCTATGAAGCAGTGGATGAAATATCGAAGTATCCACAAGACCATACAACTTGGGAAGAAGTTAAGAATGAGCGCGAGCCTATCAGGAGCAGCTATGCAGAGGTTGAAATGAAGGAGCCTATGAATCTGGCCACGACAATACCAATCCCACAGCCGGAGCTGAAAACCTTTGCAGGGAAAGAGAAGAATGACCTTATATTGCCAGCTTCAAAATGGGCGAGAGATGATGATGAAGCTGACAATGGAGAAAAGAAGAGCAACTCTTCTGGAAGCGACAATGCTGTTGGGATAACTTTCAAGGCCGATGAGGATGAGGATTTCAAGGGTAACGATTGTGTTCGTGCCCAACCTGACAAAGGAATGGACGAAGAACAAAGGTTTGATCAATGCATCTACTTTTGAAATAGTAAAGCATTAAAGTAACTTATGCAGGCGAAATATGGATTAAAAGACACCAATTTGTATTGGTGCTTCATGTTGGTGCTTGAGCATTAAAAACAACAGAGAGATTACTAGAAGTAGATAGTTCTGGGAAAAAAGGAACATCAGCACAAGGGTAGTTTATGCTAGTTACGGTCTTGTGGATTATAAGTGGTTTGATCTTGAAAGACTACAAATTGTTTGGCATGTTGGTTTCTACCCTCTCAAGGTGGATGGATAGCTGAAAGCCTTAGAAAACTTTTGGGCAAATGTGTCTAAAATCCATACATGAGCATGCCATATTGTAAAGTTTCCAAGTAAAGATTAGAGGGCTTATGTTTACTAGAAATTGTTAATTGTATCATTTGAAACTCAATAGCTGTTTATACACTCTGTACTTTGTTATTGCAGGCAAAAGCTTAGACGGATAGAAGTTGCTCTGATAGAGTATCGTGAAACTCTCGAGGAACAGGGGATGAAGAACTCCGAGGAGATAGAGAGAAAAGTAGAAATCAAACGAAAGAGGCTTGAAGTTGATTATGGCTTATCCGGATCTAACGAGAGCAACAGAAATCGTAAGTTTACACAGTCACATTCGTAAATACTCCTCTTCTGTTCTGAGGAGGTTTATTATTTTTTTCAATGTCCTTTCTGCATTTTAAGATTAGAATGAGTTTGGGATAGTCTTGGATGTGGCTATGTTCATGTTCGTTCTGATCTAACTGACCCTTCTTATAATATTAACAAATTGCAGAAAAATCAACGACAGAGCGGAAGGAGAGGCATGAAGATTCTCGAGAATCGTCTAAAAAACGACAGCGTGGGGAAATCCAGAGCCAAAGTCCGCCACGGAAATCATCAACCAGGGAGAGGGAGAGAGATCATGACTTGGACAGAGACAGGGGCAGGGAAAGACACAGAGACAGAGATAGGCAACATGACTTGAATAGAGATCGAGACCGACGTGAAAAGAGTTCAAGCCACGAGCGAGATGATCATGATAGAAGCAGAGAGAGAGACAGGGAATGGCGCAGACGAGGCATGAGATGATAATGATTGTTCGTTCACTTCATGGTTTGCTCTGTGTATGCCTGGAAATGCTGCTCCTATGAAAAGAATTTATCCTTTTTGTGTTTCTAAACCCAGAGGATATGTAGAACTTCTCAGACACAGCTTGTAATTGTGTATTCAAGTCCCGGTTTCTTTCCGACACTTCTCACTCATTGTTTCTTCTTCAGGATTCATATGTTTTTCTTAAGAAACTGTTTTGGATATGAAAGTGGTCCCCTGATTTCAAAAAGATGTTTCTTCTATACCAGAAAAGAAAGACAAACTTTATGTAATCAGAGAAATAGTGCCATTTGCACTTTCCTTCAGTACTCGTTAAGGTAAAAAAAAAAATTGAAGCATTTGCTTCAAACTCTATACCAAGAGAATACTGTAGCTAACTTCTATCAACAGACTGAACAAGAGATGCCAATTCCAGATTCCGGGTTCCTTCTTTTTCGTCTCCCTCTTCTTCGGAATCTTCTCCCATAATCTCATCTGGGAGTTTGAATGTGTTCTGATCTCCCTTAGGAATAAGAAACAGAACACAGAGCGGCAATAGTCTGACCACATTCCTCACCAAAACAGCAAGCCAGAGGTTACCAAACTCAGTCCGCGTCACCTTAAGGACGTGCAACAACACTCCTCCAAGCCAAGACGAGGTCATAAGGCCTGCATTGTCGATTGACATGAGCAAGGCAAAGAAGGTCCCTTCAATTCCATGAGGACAAAGCTTTGACGTGAGGACGAGAAGCGGCATCCATTTCAGGCGTCCGATCATCTGAGAAACTATCTCATCAACTACTATAAAGAGATAGTCCGGTAAGCCAAATTTTAAGTTGATTCGTAGCACGAGAATGAGGTCAAGCATTCCGGATAAGGCAAAGAGAATTTGAGTCCACAAACAAAGGCCACGGAACGGATGATCCTTTAGGACTAGCTGGTACAACGTTGCTGCTAAAATCGACCCAACTGAACCAATTGAGAGAATGAAACCAACCGTTTCCTAGGAACAAACCAGAAAGGCTCTCAACATATTACACATTTTCGAGTGAATGTTTGAAAATAAATACTCGTTGTTTCCGGGAGTACCTGAGCAAACAAAGGACCATCCTTTGAATCTGTGAACCAATAGAAGAGACCTTCATGAATGTTGAGACTAAGAGCAAGGGAAAGGTACATATACAGACTCGGCCGCCACACATCAGGGCACTTCATTGTCCTCCACATTGCTTTCCCGGCATCAGTAAATTTCTGATGTACCTGAAATGACATAACAAGAGTCAATAGTCTCATATTGGAAACGAAAAAAAAAGCTAGAGAAGAGAGAATAAAATCACCTGTTTGTAAGAAAAACCGGGAACATGAGGCTCCCTAAACACAATCCCAACTACAGACACTAACCCGAAAGGGAATGTCAGCAAGCCAAACACGCCCTAAAGGTCGAAAATGAAAAGCGTCAAGGACAATAGTACAGAGGCATTCTTGAATGAAAGATATCACAACGCAAGATTCGCTAACCTTGGAACCAACAAGATGAACTAAGATTCCACTCATGAAGTAACCAAGAAGTGCTCCAATGGAAGAACTTAAACTACACAAGCTCTGCATATCCGATGCAAGAGAAGGGTGCTTGATACTATTGTAAGCGGTACAAGCATCAATAGTTACATCGGCTATCGCCATTGCAGCACTTGACAGTGTCATCCAAAACAATGCCAAGTAAAGATGTAGACTACCATGAATCGATATGAACAACATAGAAACCACTCCAAGCACACCTACAAATAACACAACCCAAAATACAAACATATTATACATGAATGAGAGAAATCAAACACAATTTGATCCGATTTTTAACGAGATTTTACCGGCTAAAATGAAGTAAGGTCGTCTGTGGAAACCAAAGATGGGAAGAACATCAGTGAGAATGCCCCAAAGAGGTTTAATGATCCATGGAATCTTAGTGATAGCAGTGAGAGCTTGAGATTCAGAAGGCTGAACTTTTTGAACATCTTTCATGTAATACTCTGTAGCTACACGACCCAATGAGCCACCAAGACCTTGGTTGATTCCATAGAGTGACACAACACCAAACACAAAGCTCCAGTGAAGCTCTGAAGCCAACATCTTAAGCCACCGTGCTGGTCCACACACCACATTACGGAAATTACTCTCTCCTTTGACCACATGGACGGATCCGCCGTCTTCAAGATTCTTCTCTTCAACAACCATAACTGGTTGCTGTAAGAGGAAAGACTGAAACTTTTGATGTGGGTTTGGTCTGAAACTGAGGGAAACAGATCCAGGAACCAGAGGTTTCTTGAATTGGATTGAGCTCAGAGAGAAAGAAGTCAATGTTTGGATGATAGAAATGATTAACCTTTTTGATGTAGGGAAGTCAAAGAAACAGAGATTTAGGAATCAGAACTTAATCAAAGCTCAAAAAAACAAGAATGAAACTGGCAAAGAGGGAGCTTCGTTGACTTGCGTTCGTGTGAAGAACAAATCTCCCATGGAAGAGGAAGAAGAAAAACAAATGACTTTAAGAAATGAAAGGATAAAAGATCAGATCAGAAAATGTCAAGCTTTTGCTTCTACATGTTTGACCAAAACACATCTCTCTTTGTCTCTTAGTTACAAACTTACAACATTCTGTCTAATTTGACAAACTCTGTTTTCTACTTTCTATTTTTCCATACTTTTTTTTTCTCTAAGATACAAAATATTTTCTGAATTTAAGAGTTAAAATTCAACAAAAAGAAAGATATTTTAAGAAAAAAAGGTAATGAAACTTGGGTTTGCATCAAAGTCAGCATAAAAAAAAAAAAAAAAAAACTAATCGTTTTAATACTTCATTAACTAATCCTCTTTGACTTTTCCTTATCTCTCCATAATAATTTTGTAGATCTGTAATTAAAATCCTACGTAAAGTATATGCAATCTCCGAAGGACAGAATCGTCAATGAGCAGAACTTTACAAAGATCAGTCGGCCACAAAAGAAACAAAACAAAGGGGGTTTTAACCTAGTATCTTGCTCTTTTGGTACGTGTCCGTAAACCGTTGGATCAAAATAGATCTTGTCACCACTACTTCTCTTTTACTGATTTTGAAAGACCGAAAAGCCCATTTCCCATTTCTCTTTATAATGAAAAAGATAATATATCCAGCATCTTTGGGATGTTCTGTCACCTTTTATATTTTAGAGATAGAAGTAGATGAAAGACTACCACCAACTCCTAAAACTTTTTCTGAGTTTAGGTATTATGTATATCCGGTTTAAACCCAAACCAGATGGACCCAATTCAAACAGCTAAAAGAAAACCAACTCAAAAAAAGAAAATGTCATGTGTTCCACAATATATATGCTTTAATATTTTAGAATATATATGGTTACAATATAGGTTATATGAATCAATTTTTTATATGAAAGTAATATAAAGTTGTTTTATAAGTTTTTTAATTTTCAAAAAAGACTAAATATAGTAGTGTTTTTATAAGTTTTTTAATTTTCAAAAAGAGACTAATATTTTTTTTTTTTTTAAGATAGAGGATATAAGCAGAAAAAAAAATTATATATGCAGGGCCGAAAAATCATGAGCCAGCCAGCACATTGGTTATGGTCATAAAGGCCGAAGTGACCACATTATACAACTTGTTTCGTTTGTCATGGAGTCTTTGGCGATCGTTTTCTAGGGTCGGGGTTGTAAGAAACTTCATCAACATATAATTCTTCCTACTAATGTGATTCTCTCCATCTTCTTCCGGTGTTAATTAGTTGCTATGATTAGAAAAATGTTCGTTGATTTCTCTTCAGCTATACCAATGAATTATACGTTGTACGATTTAGAGCCGAGTATTTGAGGGAAAGAGACTATATATATTGGGTCCGATTGGTAACCTCGTTTGGATTTAGCGGTTGGGGCATTTTCAGCGATTGCAAACGAACTTCATTTGAAAACTTCGTTTGGAGATGTCGTTTGGAGATAGCGGTTCGTTTGGAGTTAGCGGTTGAATATTTATGTGCGATTGGTAACATGATAGCGGTTGAATAGTACTCTTATGTATTTTTTAAGAGATATATATTATTTTAAGTAAGATAATGGTTGTTAAAAATAAAAAATATAATAAAATAAATATAAATAATTTATTGATGAAAATGATAACAATTCAGACTAAAAAAAAAAAAAAATTGATAACAATTTAACAAAGACCTTAAGTAACAAAATAAATTATATTTATCCGATTAGATTAATAAGTTGATTATTACAAATATAGAGTTAATTAAATAATTAAAAATTCTTAATAATTAGGCAAACGAATTTTTGGACTCTGTTATTTTACAAAAAATTC
>OVAF01000562.1:824-15609 GCA_900406245.1 Odontarrhena argentea | reverse complement strand
ACTAAATTAAGTCATCACCATCTTTAATTTTCTAGTTTTGAGAGATGTATGAGCTAAATTTAAATATTCCCTAAAAATAGTATCATGCAAAACTAAGATTTTTGATATCTAATGACGTTCATCTCAAAAAAATTAGACATCTCGATCCACCCAAAGATAATTATCACTACTTCTTTCGAAATACATAAACAATATAAAGATTAAAGAGTCTAGACCCCTACATTGCTACATGTATATATATATACGTCTACAAATGAATGGTCGATTTTTATTATGAGCGATCAATAGTTTTAATTTTATAGTATGCTTTGATAAAGGCTGGTTCAGGCAGGCATTGGTGATTGGTCTTTAGTGATCCGTCCACCAAAGTAAACAAATACCTATGAAACCCAAAAGTAAATTAAGTAGCTCTGTATATGAAAAAATTTATTTTTCTAGTGCGACCTACAATATGTCAATATATCCTTTTTGTGTGTTTAAAGTTACATGAAAACAGAAATAAAGTCATAATAATCCATGTAATAAATTGAAAAAAAAATCTCTTAAATGTTGTTAACTCAACTAGCTAAAAACCTAAAAATGTATCTAGATCAAAACCTAAAAATCATACAATCAAGTGATTTTTAAATTAAAGCTATATTACATGATCTGATTACGGATTAAGAAAAATGTTTAAGATTTGATTTGAAGTCTTTTGGTCATGTAAAATAAGAACTGTATAAAATGTTTAGAAATTGACAATCACCACTTGAATAAGATCCTTCATTGTAAAAAACTTTTGTCAACCTTTCTGTATAACGAATTAGATATATATATATATATATATATATATATTGTAACGACAGTAACTAAAAATAAAATACACAAACATGAAGATGCTTTTGGAAATTTTAAGACCCATATTATTTAACGAAGATAATTAAATAATAAAAACACAAACCATGAAGATGCCCAAATCCTTAACGAAAGTAAATAAAAATTAAATACACAAAACATGAAGGGTGCTTTTTTAGAGATTTTAAGGGATGTGGTCTTCATGTTATAAGTCTGGCACAACCACCAACTAAGAAATGAAATAAGTAACTTATTATGGACCTATATACTTGTATTAGCAAACTAGGTATATATAGCCTTCAATTAATGTCTCTATAGGCCAACTAAAGAACATGATTAACCCACCAACATTATNATATTATTTAACGAAGATAATTAAATAATAAAAACACAAACCATGAAGATGCCCAAATGGCCAAATCCTTTAACGAAAGTAAATAAAAATTAAATACACAAAACATGAAGGGTGCTTTTTTGGAGATTTTAAGGGATGTGGTCTTCATGTTATAAGTCTGGCACAACCACCAACTAAGAAATGAAATTAGTTACTTATTATGGACCTATATACTTGTATTAGCAAACTAGGTATATAGCCTTCAATTAATGTCTCTATAGGCCAACTAAAGAACATGATTAACCCACCAACATTATTGTAAAAAACTTTTTGTAGAATAATAGCCCTATTTTCACCTGCCGTAGCTAAGAACTATAGTATTATACTATTAGTAAANTTTTTTTTTTTTTTTTTTTTGTAAATTTAGTAAACGTCTACATATTTGGTGGATTAAAGTCGCTATTAAGGTCACAATCATGCCACCTCAAGGTTTTATGCGTGACTAATTATATGCACCTCAAGGTTTTATGCGTGACTAATTATATATTCAGAAATCGAATTGTTACATTTTTCAAAGAATATTCAGTAACCAAATATATAGATGGTTAAGAGTCTGAGTCACATTGTCATTTGTAGCATAATATGATATTTTTTTATTTAATTCTCACATTTTTTATTTGAAGAACGATATTGTAGCTGTAATAATTCTTATAGTAACAGATAAATTTAGTTTAATCTTTTAGTANAGGGTTTAGGGTTCACCATTAGGGTTTAGTATTTATTATTAGGGTTTAGAATTTTTTGATAGGGTTTAGGGTTTAATTTAGGCTTCAAAATTGATTTTTCTCCTAACTAAGGGCATTTTCAAAAATAAATTTTCATAATTATGGCATTTTTCAAAAATATCCCNGTTTTACTATATTTTTGAGTGGTCAAAAAGGAAATTTTGTTCTTTTTCCTATTGGGAACTAAGCAAACACTATTTGTGTCGTAAGTAAGCCAATAACATAATTGTATAGGTGGAACTGCTTATTAACAAAGACTAATTACATGTAAAATATTTAAAAGTACTGAAATCAAATTATTTATACCTACAGTTGGAGTTCTTAAAGCTAAATTCATGGTTAACTATACGTTTTACCTCTTCACATGCTCTTTAGACCACCTTTTTTTATTAATTTTTTCAACTTTTTTATCACCTTTTTTATATTTTTTTAGATCATAAACAAGCAAATAAATACTTGAACATATAATATTTTTCCTTTACAAAAAAAAAAACATATACTATTTTTCTCTTTTCTTATAGTTAAAAAGAATCCAAAACCTAACTACAAAGAGATTACACCTCCACATAATATTACCTCAGAACTGTAATTTTTTGTTCATATCATGTCGTGTAATGAATCCGATAGTTGAACCTTGGGAATAATAGTTTACATATTATCTCCAAGAAAATCATTACAGTTTTTTTTTTTTTTTTTTAGTTCAGTTCAGTTTGGAAGCTAATGTAAGAAGGAATCATGTGTCCCACAACTTGGGAGATTGTCTGGTCTCTTTACCTGTCAGGGAAGCGATGCAGTGTTGTCCATGTGCCAACAGTTTTCTAACCATTCTTTTACAATCATTGTACTTTATTTTTTCTTTTTAATTTGATTTGTTAGCTTTTTCCTATTTAATTAGTATAACAAAACGTAATGATTCATCTTCAATGATAACTTATGCAAATTGTCTAGGCAAATAATTAGTTAAACACTAAAACTTAGGCCTGGGCATAATACCCGGACCCGAAAACCCGAACCGAACCGAACCGAAAAATCACGGTTCGGGTCGGGTTCGGGTCGGATTCGGGTCTTGCCTAATACCCGAACGGGTCCAATGTTGAAATAACTTCGGGTCTCGGTTCGGTTCGGGTAATACCCGAGACCCGAAGTATACCCGAATATACCCGAATTGTATATGTGTATATGTTAATATTTCATTAATGGGCTTTGGGCTTTCATTAATTCATGAATTCATCGATACCAAAGTAACCAAACTGATATTTTCCCAAGTAACCAAACTGATATTTTCCCAATTCAATAATTTGCTTTTGTCGTTCAATGCTGACCAAAAAAAAAAAGCTTCGTTCTCCTTCTCCTCTCTCTTCTGAGATTTACGACGATTGTGAAACCCTAAAATTAAAAACAAGCTGGAGACTCCAATTAATCAGTGTTCTCCTTCTCCTCTCTCTCCACCCTCTGAGATTTCCAAAAATCGATCTCAGGTAAGCTCTCTTCTCTCTTCTTTCTTCTTCTTTCTTCTTCTCCTCTCTCTTCTGAGATTGAACATTGTTTGAGATTCTGTTGGTTTCTTTGTTGCTTTTGTTATGATTCATGAATCATGACTTTGGGTTTAAGCTTCTTTACTTTGTTGTTAGTCAAACGATGTTTGAGGCTTTGAGCAGTGAGCTTATGGTTTTTTTTTTTTTTTTTTTTTTTTTTTGTTTTTTTTTTTTNTTGTTGAGAACTTGAGATTATACTGAAATTGGTAATGATTCCTTGATCTTTTAGATTGTGGCATTGTGCTTAACTGCTTATGTTTATTTGCAGATGGATTCTTCACCAGATTCACCCATTCAAGACCCCGATGATGTTGATACACATACTGAAGAAAGTCTGGAAGATAGTGATGAGGAGGAACTTCCACCTCCACCTCCACCTCCACCTAAAAGAAAGAAGAGGAAGACTCCTCCAAAAGCCAGTGGAGCTACTTCAAGACCTAAGAAGAAATCAAAGAAGAGACAACAGACTGGAGAAGTAACTAGGACCACTAGAGCTAATGCGTGGGATCATTTCACAAGGACTAAAGAAGATTATGACAGATGCCTATGCAATTACTGCAATAAGAGTTTCTCTTGTCCAACATCATCAGGGACATCAAATCTTAACAAGCATCTCAGGACTTGTAAACAACACTTGGCGCATCTGTCTGGTAATAAAGTCATTTCCAAAGAAGGATCTGTTAAGGATCCAAAGGTTTCTCCAGAAGTGTTCAGAGAGGCGTGCAATGAGTTGGTCATCCTTGCAGAACTTCCACTTTCATTCCTTGAAAGTCCTGCTTGGAAACATTTCTGTCAAAGAGTTAACCTCTACACGCCACACTCAAGAAGAACAGCAGTGAGGGACATTATTAAGATGTATTTGAAGAAGAAAACAGCTTTGATGAATTACATTTCAACATACAAGCAACGTGTATCTCTTACAACTGACATATGGGTTGCTCAGCATACAGGTTTGTATCTTGTTTTTTTCATTAAATTTTTTTTGATTAGTAGCTATAATATGATTCTAATGTAACATAAATCAACTGGTTGTTGAATAGGTGCTAGCTATATGGTGGTAACAGCTCACTTTGTCAATGCAAACTGGAAATTGCAGAAGATAATCATTGCCTTCAAGTATGTGCAAGATCATAAAGGTCGTACTATAGCTAACACCCTTACTGAATGTCTGAAAGAATGGGGGATAAAGAAAGTTTTTTGCATTACTGTTGATAATGCTACTGCAAACACATCTGCACTTAAGAAGTTCTCTGAGAAGTTTAGTTTACAGTCTCCAGATGCTTTTGTGTTGGGTGGTGACTATATGCATATGAGATGCAGTGCCCACATCATCAATTTGATTGTGAAAGATGGTTTGGCTAACATAAATGATCATGTAGTTGCTGTTAGAAATGCGGTTACTTATGTCAGGTCATCAACACCAAGGCTACAGTCTTTTGAGTTGAAAGTTGAGGCTGGAAGAGTGAAGAAAGGAAGCTTGCCACTGGATGTAAAGACAAGGTGGAATTCTACATACCTGATGTTGAGCAGAGCTTTAGATTTTAGGGTTGCTTTTGATAAGATGGAAGCAGAAGACAAACTATACAATGACTACTTCACAGAGCATATTGATGGGAGTAAAAGGATTGGACCTCCAGTACGCATGAACTGGACTGAAGTAGAGAGGTTAGTTAGTTTTCTCCATATCTTCTACAATAGTACTCTGGTTGTTTCTGCTTCCAATTCAGTGAATGCTTATAAGTGTTATGGAGAGATAGTGACAATAGAGAAGTATCTGATTTCTCTTAGTAATAGCAATGATCCTGAAATGAAGAAAATAGCAGATGATATGTTGTTGAAATTTGACAAATATTGGGATGGCATGAGGCATATAAACAAGATGTTGATTGTAGCAGCAGTGTTTGATCCTAGGAAGAAGATGGCTTATGCAAAGATGTGCTTTGAAAAACTATATGGGAAAGATAGTTTAGAGTCTAAAGGTCTATATGATTCTGTTATGGTTGTTCTAATGGAGCTCTTTAGTGAGTACTCTAGTAAGTCTAGTGTAAGGACATCAACTACACAATCATCTCAGACTTCTCAGCCATCAACTTCAACTGTCCACAACCATCAGGAGGAAAGAATGGATATGGTCGATGATATTAATTACCATTATGTAAGGATGGAAGATGAGTGGAATGAATTGGTTTCGGAGATTGAAGTTACAGATTCAAGAGATGAATGGAGAGTATACTTGAAGGAACAGATTGAGAAACCAAAGCTGTTGCCTGGAGTAGAATATGATGTTCTTGACTGGTGGAAGGTAAACAGTGGAAAATTTCCTATTCTATCTGAGATTGCTAGAGATGTTCTTGCAATGCAAGTATCTTCAGTGGCATCGGAGAGTGCTTTTAGCACTAGTGGAAGGATATTGGATCCATACAGAAGTTGCTTAACCCATTACATGATAGAGGTGTTGATGTGTACAGAGCAATGGCTCTTGTCTGACATTCATGCTAAGGAGAGAGGTTTGCTTACAAATGCACAGATCCTCTATGAACTTGAGATGCTAGACACGCTTGAGAAAGGTAACATCCTTCATTATACTGCATTCCTGTCTTTATTAATTGTCTTATGACATTTCATACATATTTATTGTCTTATTTACTTACTGACTTATGCCATTTCATATAGATTTCAAATGCATAGATTTAGCAGAAGAACAAGATTGAAGAACCAGATTATCTTATTGTCAATGACTCAAAGTTATGGTGTGTTTATCTTATTGTGAACTTCTTTGAATTTCAATTTCAGTTTGTTGTATGATACTTGTTTTGATGTGTTTATCTCATTGTGAACTTGTTTAAGTTGCAATTTGAGTTTAGTATTTGAGAAATATTGTAAGACTTATAAGTTATAGTGTCAAAACTTGTCTGCTTGTTTAGTTTTTTGGACAAACTTGAACTTTAGCAGGTTGAATACTTCGGGTAATATGGACCCGAAACAGACCCGAACCGGACCCGAATCGTTTTCGGGTAAACATCGGATCTCTATCTACGGAACCGAACCGACCCGAACCGAGATAGACCCGAACCGAACCCGAACCGAATTTTTCTAATACCCGAATGGATACCAACTTCCTAGAACCGAAAACCCGAAACCCGAATAGACCCGACCCGAACCCGAACGGGTACCCGAAAGCCCAGCCCTAACTAAAACCCATCGGCTTAGTACTATATATTTATGTATTATAAATTTGAAGTAATCATATTGTATGCAATTAGATATACAATTTTTTTTTGGGTCACTAGCATGTAGTTACCAAAAGATAGGATTTTGCTGGTACTAGTCTCCATCTACCTAAATATTGAGTGGCTCCTTAGCATTAGCCTTCGTTAAAATGTTTTATGTAAACAACAATGAATGAATATTTATCTGAAATGTGGATGGATACATTGGAGAGTCAAATAATGTTAGGAGAGAAATTGTTTATTTAATCAGATTTTGCAACAACATAAACCAAAACTCACTTTAACAAATAACTGGTAACAAATCTCATTTAGTCAATCAAAATTGTGCCACATTTTAGATCCATTAGAAAATCCAGTGAATGGATTACTCGCCGGATACACTGATCATGAGGGGAGTAGTTACATGTTAAAAGTTTGGATTATCCTTGGTTTACAAATAAAATAAAATAAATATATACAATAATATACCTCAGTGGTAAATTGTATACAACATACAATTTGTTATTCTTTTATATAACCAATCGGACCAAAAAACTCAACTAAGCGTATACTAAATTTTGTGCTAGTACAAACCTTTATTGAGGCTTGTTAATGTAAGACACAGATTTATGTACGATCATGAAAACATCCGTTTTTAGTGGTTCGTTAGACAATTAATTATTATATCATTGATGTTTTCGGTTTTACTTTGATAAATATTNTTATTGAGGCTTGTTAATGTAAGACACAGATTTATGTACGATCATGAAAACATCCGTTGTTAGTGGTTCGTTAGACAATTAATTATTATATCATTGATGTTTTCGGTTTTACTTTGATAAATATGGGCCTAACTGTTGTCAACATAAGAAGTAATGGAGGTTCACAATCACAAAAAGACATGATTAAAAAAAGAAAGTTGGAAAATAGAAGATAATGTAAAGTATAATTGATTTGGATCAACTTTTGTTTCCCTTAAAAGTAATGGGTTTCACTATATAACATATATATAATAAACTATTTAACATGTGTGTTCTATTGTTTGTTTGTTTGCCAAATAGAAAGTGGAAATAGTGAAAAACAAGGGAGACACTGTGACCCAAAAAATTATCGATGACATAGGGGACCTTGGTGATTCAATTCCTCAAATGGTGTAAAATCCAATGTTGGCCCGAAAGATACTATTACCCTTATCATATTTACATTGATGTTGTGTACATGAAAGGTGCCTAAGATTCCTGAAAAGTGGGGGCACATATGGTAAGTGTTGATGTATCATGTTGTGGGGTTTTCGTATTCCATCACTTATCTTTATCTACATATCTAAACTTATCTATATCTACAAGTATATAAGAGTTATATTATTCTAACTCTAATATGTGCGGTTGGTACGTAACACCTATAAAAACATAAAACATAACTTATTTAGTGGGGATTCATTGAGAGGAATCAAATCTTCTATCGGCTAGTATCATGAATTTAGACTCTAAACATTTATTAAACCAAATATGTATATTGATAGGTTACCCAAAATAAACAATTTATGATTGCATCTTGTATGCATGTGTCATTCTATGTAATGACCAACCAATACTTAAGAGAGAGATATGATTAAGTATACACTAATTAAGCTAGAATGGAATCTGTTTAATAAGAAAGAAAGTAGCTAGAGCAAACATAGCGCATTTAAGATCTCTGGTGGTTAGGTCCTCGATTATCATTGCCTTCTCGATTCTAATTACCGCGACCATGTACTATATAGGTACTGAATGGAGGAGTGGAAAAGAGGTGGATTAAGGGTGGTTTAAGAGTGGGACAATTTATCCACTTAGAGCTTGCCATTCATCTGTTTATACTGTATAGAGGGTAACTTTTTTTTTACAATCGTGAATAGTATAAATGATCCACTATACCAAGGAGAGTAGTGGAAGTGAGAGACGAAGAAAAAGGTATGGTTTTTAGAACCACTTTTACTATTTAGTAAATATACATTTTATTATTTTAATTGATAATTTAAATAATAATTATGTATGAAAGCAAAATAATAAAGTTATTTTTAAATATGATTTATAATTATTTAAGGAACTAAACATTAACATATTTGATATTTCCAATTAAAAGTAAATTATTTATTTTTATAGAACTTAAAATATATAAATGTAAAAAATAATAAAATATATTATTTGTAACACAAAAAATTTGTTATTTAACTATTGTGTTTTAAGTATGTTCTAATTGAGATTAAATATAAACATTTATGTTTTAAAATAAAATAATATATACAATAATAGTAATAATAGTAGAGATGAATCTATATTAAATATATGTTTTTATTTATAGGTGTAATAATAAACTCTAAATAATTCATTATATTACACTAATCATATTAATATTTTTAAATGTCTAAAAAAACTTCAGATGTTTTATTGAAACCAATAACTATCACTTAAATTTTTTTATATATACATAATCAGATATAAAAAATATAATTTTTAATTAACTTTAAAGTTTTATAGACATAATAATTAAATACATAATTATGTATAATAGAATATTATACTATATTTATTTTTATTTTCATATGATATAATTACGTATAAATATTAAATAATATTTTTGATTATAATATAATCAATTCAACTTTTACTATTCTACTCGCTTGACCCGCTTTTTCCATTCACACATGTTTATTCACACTTGAACCGCTTTACCTACTCTATACAGTTTGAAACGCTTGAACCGCTTGATCCGCTTGAACCGCACCGCTTGAACCGCTCTCCCATTCGGAGCCATAGTCTATTGCGATTCTTGCATATTTTGAGTATGTTTTATTAGACTTCCTTCTCCGGTCCTTTGAGTTTACCATAATAGTGGTAGTAGTAGTGGGAGTAGCAAATCGTGCAGATAGATAGTGTAGCTGATGTTTCTGGCCTAACCTAAAGTTTCTGAATCATGTGTAGAGCAGATAATCTCATCAATTATAAGGGCTCAGAGTTGTGAGGAGAAGATCAGGTTCTGAGATAGTTGCATCAATTGTTGTTAATATTGATGAATGATCACTAGCAAGTTTAGCGCAGAGACACGGATATATATAGACATGAATATAGACTAGTTCCCACAAATCAGTGGTAAGTCCTTGAGTGGAGGTAAAGATCATTAGTTTACTTATCTACTAGATAATAAAATGTAATAATTTTTAAAAATAAAATTATAGTCGTATACATCGAATATTTTTGAATTTGCAATTGTTTTGATTAAGTCATTAAGGGTACTTTTTTTTAACTATTTCATATGAAACTCATCATTATAAATGTTGTTAGACAATCATTTCTATATGAAAAATTTATTCTCAGCCATAAGTTGTAAAGAATTTTTTTAAAATAGAATTAGTATGGAGAATTATATGGAAAAATAAACTGAAAATTACGTTTAATTTGTAAATTAAGTTTGTACGTACATTTTGAAAATTCTAGAGTTATCAAAATTTTGTTAAAATTTATTGTAGACATACATTATTTTACTTATACAGTATATATATTGGAACACACATATACATGTCATTCTTATAATTCGGGTAATTAACACAAATGAAGAGTAGAAAAGTTTTATATGATGATAAACATGTATGCATAAGAATTTTTGGATGATAATGAACTAACTTATACTAACATTTTAAACAGTGATACAAACCTTTTTTCATTATTTAAAATTTATTATTCTGGCCATAGCTTTTTAATTATATTAAATTTATTATTCTGGCCATAGCACAGAATATTCTCTAGTAAATCAGCTACTTATAAAACTTACCAAAAAAAAAAAATCAGCTACTTATAAATAATTTAAATCACAAAAGAAAATTAATAAGCTGGATATTACCCTCTCTAAAGATTTTAATTTTTTTTAGCAAAGAAAATTTGAAAAAGGAAATGAAAACGAAGTTATCCACAATTCCACATTACTTGCCGTTCAATAAGACAATAAATGATTGAGAATGATTGGTCCATTTGTCTTCTATGATCTGACATCTGTTTGGTTACTCTTTTCACATTTCTCAATACTATTATTTATTGTTACTCACATACTCTACAAAGAACACCATATATTCTCCTTCTTGTTACTTGGTTTTTATCACAATATTTATCCTGGGAATTATCCATTTTACCTTTTTTGTGACTGTGAGCTTTTATCACGATATGCACGTGGAAACCCACAGGGTAAAAAATCTCTAATCTTCTGATTCTTCTTCACTCCCAAGAGCCCTTTTGTTATCTTAATAGTATTATAAAGGATATGAGATCAAGAAGTCATTGTTTACACACAACATTTTTATATAATAATAAGATATGAATGTATGTATGTAAGCCTATTGTGTTGATTGTTCGATTATATAAATCATATTATCATTTGTTGCTTTGTACCAATCTATCATTATCTTGTTTCACTCCAAATCCATCTCTCTCCACCTTTCTCTCTGTAACAATTCTCTCTTCCCTCTTAGGTTTTTTTTTTTTGGAATTCACTCTAATTCTTGAATGTTCTTGTTATATTTCACATCTTATGTTATCTTGAGTTTGTTGTTTTCTGTAAATGCTGATTTTTTTTTTACTTGTTAGTGATATTATTGGAAGTGGGGAGAGTCAGTACTAAGATCTTATCTTTGTTCAACTTCCCCCAATCCACAACTGTTTTGTTTTGTTTTTGTTTTTTTCTTCTAAAGTCAAAAGATTCTTATATCTCATTTGTTGTTTACATGTAGATTTGCTGAAAAACAAAACAAAATGGCACTTACTTGGACTCATAAAGACAGGGGAGAAATTAGGATTCATGAGAATTTGGAGGAATTAAGCATAGACTTGGTAGATTATATAGCTGAGATATCAGAAGCATCAATTAAAGAGCATGGTGCTTTCTGCATTGTGTTATCAGGAGGCTCTCTCATTAGCTTCATGGGGTAAATTACAAATTTTTTTTTGAAGTGTTTTGAGAATCGCATTTTCGGGCTCCTTGATCGGTCTACTAATGGATTGTTTAACAGAAAATTGACCGAGCCGCCTTACGACAAGATTGTAGACTGGGCGAAANGCTTTCTGCATTGTGTTATCAGGAGGCTCTCTCATTAGCTTCATGGGGTAAATTACAATTTTTTTTTGAAGTGTTTTGAGAATCGCTTTTTCGGGCTCCTTGATCGGTCTACTAATGGATTGTTTAACAGAAAATTGACCGAGCCGCCTTACGACAAGATTGTGGATTGGGCAAAGTGGTATGTTTTCTGGGCGGACGAGCGCGTGGTAGGTAAGAGTCATGAAGATAGCAACTACAAGCTTGCCAAGGATAATCTCCTCTCCAAGGTTGGACTTTTGGATTGGTTTTTGGATAAGATAATCTTTGAGCCTAACTTGTTATCTTGAATATTGACTTTTTTGGCACCAATCATCGCTTGTATAAGAAGAAAAAGAAATTGAGGAAACCACAATCCAATCATTGGTCTTGGTCGTTTTAGCTTNTAAGAGTCATGAAGATAGCAACTACAAGCTTGCCAAGGATAATCTCCTCTCCAAGGTTAGACTTTTGGATTGGTTTTTGGATAAGATAATCTTTGAGCCTAACTTGTTATCTTGAATATAGACTTTTTTGGCTCCAATCATCGCTTATAAGAAGAAAAAGAAATTGAGGAAACCACAACCCAATCATTGGTCTTGGTCAATTTAGCTGTGTGTGGTTATCATCTTGTTGTATAATGTTGACTTTGTACTGAATGTTGCAAGACTTTTGATTTTTCAGGTAAATGTGTATCCGAGACACATATGTTCCATTAACGACACAGTTTCGGTGGAGGAAGCTGCAACAGAGTATGAGTTTGCTATCAGACAGATGGTGAAAACCCGAACTGTGGCTGCTTCTGAGAACTGTGACTGTCCCAAGTTTGATCTGATCTTACTTGGGATGGGACCTGATGGGCATGTAGCCTCGCTCTTCCCCAACCATCCTACACTTGAGAAGAAGGATGATTGGGTTACGTTCCTAACTGACTCTCCTAAACCGCCACCAGAGAGAATCACATTCACTTTGCCAGTCATTAACTCAGCTGCTAATGTTGTTGTCGTGGCAACCGGTGAATCCAAAGCCAATGCTATTCACTTAGCAATCGATGATTTGCCATTATCAGGCAGCTCTTTAACTCTGCCTGCAAGGCTGGTCCGCCCGAGCGATGGGAATCTGATCTGGTTTATGGATAAGCCAGCAGGGTCTAAACTTGACGGGTTTAATTTTTCCGAGTAGGATTTAGAATTTCTTAACTGTTCCAAAAGTAAATGGTTCTTTTCATCTGCGATGACCCTTTTTGTATGATGTGTGAAGAGCACCCGGGTTAATAACAAGAGTTGTTTTTTTTTTTTTTTTTTTACTTTTCTAATAATGCAAGTTTCAACAAACTACTAATGATCAGCAATTTCCATGATCAATATAATTTCCAACTCATTGAGTAACAGCGTGACACACAGGTGAAAAACAGATTCGTTATCCTACAGGACAAGCGGCTTAAAGAGAAACGGGTAACGCTTACTTTTCATTGGGCATTGTCCAGGGTAAGCGACTCAGCCTCAGCTCTAGCCATAGGATCATCTTTAACATCGTCTGTATCTTCTTCCATCTCACCCTCTCGGTCTTGTGCCAATTTCTTCCTGTGAAGTTCCTGAGCAGTGTCCATTGCAGCCTTGTTCTCAGCTTGCATCTTCAGTATTTCCTTTTCCTGTTGCTGCCTCTCAAACCATGTGTCTGCATCCGCCCAAACTGAACAAAGCAACAAAACCACAAAAGATCCCTTCATTAGACAATGAGACGTTTATACAAATACAGAATCTCCCTGCTTAACCAAGAAAAAATATTTAAAGAAACTCCAACAATCAAGACGCAAACCGATATAACTGTTGTGAATCACACATAGCAAGTAAACCACCATTGTTCTGAATCATGAAACTTCTAAGTTCTAACATTGAATCAGCCTTGATGGTTTCCCAAGTTCCAGAGATTGCTAATCAATACTCTGCTTAACCAAGTACTGTCAAGAAGCATATAAATCGATTCATTGTGAATCTACAACATAGCAATTAACCTACTCAAAGCTACTACATTATGCAAAGCTATAATTTCCCAATTTTTAAGAGATTGCCAAGGAACCAGCAACATCAAAGACCTAAGCTACGACATTAACATCAAAGTACCAAATCTCAACCTAATTTCAGGATCACTAAATCACAAAAACGCCTAATTCCAAACCCTAATTTCAGCAATCTCTAAGTTCCAGAATCAATCCCTAAACCACAAATCAAACACCAAAATCCAAACTAAAATCAAACGAATCAGAAGGAGAGAATCGAAACACATACGTGGCTGCGCAGCCCAACCCTGTTCACCACCCTTGATTTTCTCAGGCAAAGCATAATTAACAGTGAGAACACGGCCATAAAGCTCAGCACCATCCATATTATCCATGGCGGCTGAAGCATCTTCTCTCTCGAGGAAAGTGACGAATCCGAAGGATCTATGCTTCTGATTGGCTTGGTCTAACGGAGTCTTCACGTCTTTGATGTCGCCGAAAGGGATAAACGTAGCGTGAAGGATAGATTCGTTGACTTCTTCAGCTAATCCTCCTACGTATAAAGTGTTCTTCTGCATCGCTTGTTGCTGTGGAACTGCCGCCATTGTTAAACCTCTCTCTTCTTCTTCGAGCTCCTTCTCTCTCGTTTCTCTGTAAAAGAAGACGACAACGGTTTTTTTTTTGGGTTTAGAAATAATATTGTTTGGGCTTTCCACAAGTCGGCCCAATCATTATAGATTTGAAGTCATGTTTTATCTTTTAGAGTATTGTATTTGGATTTGATAGCCATTAAACCACAAACTTAAGCATTTTTGTTTTTCATTGGTTTTTAAAAGAACAATTTTTTTTGTGTGTGACTTGACTATCTAATCTATAATTAGGTGTTGATTTTGATTTTTTTAGAAAAAAAACAAAAATAGGGAATTATGCATTAGAATTAATAAATTGATAATTTACTTTAGTTTTCATTTGTTTAAGACAATTTTTTTTTT
>OVAF01000561.1:13619-37139 GCA_900406245.1 Odontarrhena argentea | reverse complement strand
GTTTGACACCTTTCCCACTTCCCGACCTTCAGACATCATCAGGATGAGATATGACAGACTCAGGAGCATTGCAGGGAGGATTCAGACTGTTGTTGGTGATCTTGCTACTCAGGGAGAGAGATTCCAGTCCTTGCTAAGCTGGCGTGATCCGCGTGCCACTGCACTCTTCGTCTTGTTCTGTCTACTAGCTGCTGTGATCTTATATATAACCCCCTTTCAGATTGTGGCTCTTTGCATTGGCTTGTATGTGCTGAGACATCCCAGGCTCNACTTAACTTCTTCAGGAGGCTTCCCGCAAGGACTGATTGCATGCTCTAAGTTACTTTGTTCTCTTAGATTTCTCTATTTTTCAAGAAAGACTCCTCTGGTTTAGTTTGTCATCATTTTTAAGTCGCTACCATTTTGTGATGGTGTTTATGTCTTCATCTGTTTTGACTTTGTTAAGACCGTATTAAAACTTTGTTTGAACCTACTAAATGAAGTTTGTGTGCTTAATTGCTGGTTAAGATTATAACATAATGCCAGAACCAAATCAAAGCTTGCATTATCAAAATTGGAGAAAAGATAGATAAAAAAACTAGACTATGAGTTTCATACCGGAAACAAAATAAACGAAAAACAAAATTGATGAATACTACTAAATGAGAAGTATGAGAGGGGGCATTATTGTGCCTTTCCATAAGCTGCCATTCTGTTAGGAGGCAGCTTCTTCTCTGCTTGACGTCTTCTTCTCTTTGCTTTTCTTGATAGTTTACTCGTCTCGCCTTCCTCATCTGTGGGAGCAGGAGCGGGTTTTGTTGTGACCACATCAACAGCTTCACTTCGTCTCTTCTTCTTGCTTCTCTTCTCATGGTGTTTATCACTCACCTGCATTAACAACTCCCTGTTCTTGAGTTTCTGCTCCTTAACCTTGTGTTTATTCACCTCCCAGTCTTTTTCTTGATACGGAGCAATCTTTTTCAGTGGTACGTACTGGTTCAGGTCGGTGTCTTCTAAGCACAGAATCTCTTCTGTCTCAAGTTCGAATTTGTTTGGTTGTACTTTCGCATACTTGAACCTTGTTTTCAAATCTCCAATTGTATCCTCGTAGTCTAGCTTGTAGTACTCCTCCATCAGTGCTTCCTTAGCTTTTTGCACAAGCGATGTTTTTCGCTTCCTCTTCCGCTTACCCTCCACTTTCTCTTCTTCTTCCTCTTCCACTTCCTCCTCCTCCTCATCACCAGCATCATTCCCCTTATGCTTCAAAGCCAATTCTCTGGCAGTCTTAAAACCATCACCACCTTGAGTAACTTCCCAATCCTTTGGAAGACCAAGCAACTCGTCTTCCTTGTCAAAGTCCGGCTTCTCGCAATCCTCGTCACTATTCAAATCCAAATCCTCTTCACCATAGTATTTGTCATCAAACACTTTTTTCATCATACTATCATACTCCTCGGGATTGAAATCATCATCCAGATCTCTTGCATCAAGACGGCATTCATCCCCATCCTTAAAACCAGCAACCACAAGGACCTTCTTCATCTTCTCCTTGATCTCCTTCTTCTTGATATTCTTCAACTGCTTCAGCTCTTCCTGTCTCTCCAACTCAGCCATCTTCATTCTCTCCTCTTTGCTTTTTCTTTGTCCCTTCCTCGCAGTGTCCTTCTTCCTCACTGACTCTTCGACTTTCCTCGAGTGACTCATAACCATATCACCTTGATTCTCTTCATGCCGATAGTTAAACTCATACTCCTCTTGCATCTCCACCAGATCCTCATCTTCCTCCAACTCATCAAGCTCCGCATCATCAATCATTATCGTCTTAGCCTTTTCATCTTTCTCCTCCCACATCTTTTTGGCAAAGAAATCTCTCAAGTACTTCGTCTTCTCATCAACTTTAGCTTCCTCACCAAAATACTCATCCACTTTCTTCACAAGCTCTTCTTCACCTTCCTTCAAATCATCCTCTCCTTTACTTTCTTTCACTTTGAAGAGATCATCATCTTCATCACTCTCGGCTCCTGCAGCTTCCACAGCATCACGCAACTCTTTCTTAAGCTCCTCTTGCTTCTGCACATAACTCTTTTCACCAACCGAATCTTCCTCAGCATAATCTGGACCTCCCTCAAGCAAATGCTTCGCCTGAACATCTTTCAAATACATCTTCTTCTTGTCCTTCTTCTGATCCTTTTTCAGATCCCCATCCTNCTTCGCCTGAACATCTTTCAAATACATCTTCTTCTTGTCCTTCTTCTGATCCTTTTTCTTATCCCCATCCTCATCCTCATCTTCTTCATCACTCGAAAAAAACTTAAGATCCTTATTCTTAATCAAAGGGTTTTGAGTCTTTACCATGTTCAACACATTGAAGAACTCACACTCAGCTTTTGCATCGCCAACAACATCATCATCATCATCATCTGTCTCAGACTCTTCGTAGTCGTCATCAACAATTATACCTCTCTTCTCTAACTCCTGGCATCTTTGGAGATCCTCACGCTTCCTGTTGTGTTCCAATCTACGACCGTAAGCCTCATCGATTTCGAAACCAGAGAAGCCTTCGTCATGTGGAAACTCGTCGTCTTCATCTCCGAATAGCTTCGGCGGCGACATCTTCCCCATCTCACCAAATTAGGTTTTGCTTTATGGTTTCAAACTGATTAATTTTAGAGGTAGTCGACAGATATATATAAACTAAACCTAAATTTCAATAAACCGAACCAAACCGGAAATAACCGAATCAAACCGAAATGCCCACTCTAGACAAAGATCAAGGATCCTGCCTGAAGAAACGTTTGGATTTTTTTCAAGAGATCTTGTTCTCTCTTCTCTAACAATGGAAGCTACTGTCTTTGCTTCAANGCGACATCTTCCCCATCTCACCAAATTAGGTTTTGCTTTATGGTTTCAAACTGATTAATTTTAGAGGTAGTCGACAGATATATATAAACTAAACCTAAATTTCAATAAACCGAACCAAACCGGAAATAACCGAATCAAACCGAAATGCCCACTCTAGACAAAGATCAAGGATCCTCTGCCTGAAGAAAAGTTTGGATTTTTTTCAAGAGATCTTGTTCTCTCTTCTCTAACAATGGAAGCTACTGTCTTTGCTTCAGTATATGTTTCTGATCTACGAAATGTAAAGGCTATCTTCAAGTCGGTTCCAGCTTCTACTCTATCTTCGTCTTCTTCTTGTGGGCTATGCAATTCGCAAGCTAAGCGAATCAACAAGCTCAAACTCAAGGAAGGATCGAATCATGAAGGTTTTCGATTACATGCTCTGTTTCACAACGAGGGGACACCAATTGAAAGTGATGAGAGTAATGGGCTTGGCGTTTTTCCTGCAGATATCTTGTCTTTGTCTCAGGTACATGAGATTATTAAGTTTGTACTGAAGACCTGTGAATTGTATAATTTGTATGTGGATTTAGTTAAGTTACTGGTTTAATGGTGTTTAATACAACGTTTTGTGAAGTATTGATCTTTGGATTAATGGAAAACGTGAACTTTTAGCTTATGAATTTGTGAAAGATGCATAAGCTTGATTTGGTTCTTTTGATGTGTTTTATATGTGGATTTCAGTTAAAGACATTAGTTTTATGCAGTATGAAGCCTTTGATTGATGCATAAAATTGATTTGGTTCTTTTATGTGTTTGTGAAGGAAAAGGAGAGTCATAATGTAATTGATGTGGNGTGGGCTATGCAATTCGCAAGCTAAGCGAATCAACAAGCTCAAACTCAAGGAAGGATCTAATCATGGAAGTTTCCGTCTACATGCTCTGTTTCACAACGAGGAGACACCAATTGGAAGTGATGATAGTAATGGGTTTGGTGTTTTTCCTGCAGATATCTTGTCTTTGTCTCAGGTACATGAGATTATTAAGTTTGTACTGAAGACCTGTGAATTTGATAATTGTATGTGGATTTAGTTAAGTTACTGGTTTAATGGGGTTTAATACAACGTTTTGTGAAGTATTGAGCTTTGGATTGGTGAAAAACGTGAACTTTTAACTTATGAATTTGTGAAAGATGCATAAGCTTGATTTGGTTCTTTTGATGTGTTTTGTATGTGGATTTCAGTTAAAAGACATTAGTTTTATGCAGTATTGAGCCTTTGATTGATGCATAAAATTGATTTGGTTCTTTTATGTGTTTGTGAAGGAAAAGGAGAGTCATAATGTAATTGATGTGCAGACATCTCTTGCACTTCCTCATGGTGGAGGAAATCGAGCAGGACTTTTTAGGACTCCAATTTCTGGTGGTGTTCAGAGTGCAACTTCTGCTCATGGTTTACCTCGACCGGCTTTAGCTGTTAGGAACCTGATGGAGCAGGTAAATGGCTTATGATTTTGTTAGTGCATATTTCAGTTGTTCCCCTTTTATGTTTCGTGAGAATAGATGTTAAATTTCTTTTATGATTCTTGGTGTTACTTTCTATGGTTTTCAAGGCCAGGTTTGCTCATTTATGCACTGTGATGTCTAAAATGCACCATCGTAGAGAAGGGTACCCGTTTGGATCTTTGGTAGATTTTGCGCCTGATCCAATGGGGCGTAAGTCTTTTTCCCTTGACTGTGTGTCTTTGTATGTTTAGTTTATGTGTTTTGAAGGTGGCAGCTACTTTTTTTTTTTTCTTGCAGACCCAATATTTTCATTTTCACCTTTGGCTATTCACACTCGGAATATCTTGGCTGAACCTAGGTGCACCCTTGTTGTTCAGGTCAAGATCATCAATCGTCTTATAACTATTCAATTGTTTAANATGCACCATCGTAGAGAAGGGTACCCGTTTGGATCTTTGGTAGATTTTGCGCCTGATCAAATGGGGCGTAAGTCTTTTTCCCTTGACTGTGTCTTTGTATGTTTAGTTTATGTGTTTTGAAGGTGGCAGCTACTTTTTTTTTTTTTTTTTTGCAGACCCAATATTTTCATTTTCACCTTTGGCTATTCACACTCGGAATATCTTGGCTGAACCTAGGTGCACCCTTGTTGTTCAGGTAAAGATCATCAATCGTCTTATAACTATTCAAATGTTTAGTCTCTTTATTCGTGTCTCTGATTGTGGATTTGGTATTGCAGATACCTGGATGGAGTTGCTTATCGAATGCAAGAGTGACATTATTCGGCGATGTGTACCCATTATCTGAAAATGAGCAAGTAGGTCTCTGTTTAACCGCTTCTACGGACTTACTCATACATGAAATGTTACCTGCTTCATAATTTCTGTTGATCTGGATAACCAGGAATGGGCTCATAAGCAGTACATTGCAAAACATCACCAAGGACCTTCCCAACAATGGGGAAACTTTCATTATTTCAGAATGCAGAACATAAGGTTTTCTGCCTTCTTATTCAAACATAGCCAGGCCATAGCGTAAATATATAAACATCACAACAATCTTGATTTGTGTTCTCAGTGATATATATTTCATTGGGGGTTTTGGTACCGTTGCGTGGGTGAATGTCAATGAATACGAGGCTATTCAGCCAGATAAGATAGCTGTTGATGGAGGCGAGCAAAATCTAAAGGTGCGATTTTCTTAAAACCCATCAAGCGATTGAGCCTACTTAGTTACTCTAAGTGGAGTGTTAAATTCATTCTAAAATTATGTTGGTAGGAATTAAATGCCGTCTTCTCAAAGCCGCTTAGAGAGTTACTGTCTACTGAATCCGAGTTAGACGATGCTGCTATCATTTCTATAGACAGCAAAGGGATCGATGTAAGGATTCGTCAAGGTGCTCAGGTAATAATCTTTGCTATAACGATTCTGCAACAGAGTCTTTTTTTCAGATTTTGTGTATATCATTTACCAAGTTTGTTATTTGTGCAGTTTAACATGCAAAGGCTAGCCTTTGAGGAAAGTCATGGAGTTGAAACTTTANATAAGATAGCTGTTGATGGAGGCGAGCAAAATCTAAAGGTGCGATTTTCTTAAAACCCGTCAAGCGATTGAGCCTACGTAGTTACTCTAAGTGGAGTGTTAATTTCATTCTATAATTATGTTGGTAGGAACTAAATGCAGTCTTCTCAAAGCCGCTTAGAGAGTTACTGTCTACTGAATCCGAGTTAGACGATGCTGCTATCATTTCTATAGACAGCAAAGGGATTGATATAAGGATTCGTCAAGGTGCTCAGGTAATAATCTTGCTATAACGATTCTGCAACAGAGTCTTTTTTTCCGATTTTGTGTTTATCATTTACCGAGTTTGTTAATTGTGCAGTTTAACATGCAAAGGCTAGCCTTTGAGGAAAGTCATGGAGTTGAAACTTTGGAAGAAGCAAAATTAGCATTGTGGAGAGTGATAGAAAAGGGCAAGTTGCATAATTCGAAGAAACGACCACAGATTTCATAAAATTGCAGAAATGACACAAAGCTTTGATGTTTGTAATCTTGTTATTCTTTCTCATTATATCTTTCCTTAATTAGTTGTGAAAACGTATCATCCACATCAGAAAATGGAGTTTCAGGGATTTCTAAAGCTATGNATGCAAAGGCTAGCCTTTGAGGAAAGTCATGGAGTTGAAACTTTGGAAGAAGCAAAATTAGCATTGTGGAGAGTGATAGAAAAGGGCAAGTTGCATAATTCGAAGAAACGACCACAGATTTCATAAAATTGCAGAAATGACACAAAGCTTTGATGTTTGTAATCTTGTTTTTCTTTCTCATTATATCTTTCCTTAATTAGTTGTGAAAACGTATCATCCACATCAGAAAATGGAGTTTCAGGGATTTCTAAAGCTATTAAAGTGTTGGAAATGCAGTTTACTCAAATACAGGGCTAAACCGGAGATTCTTGCAACTTTGGGCTGTTCTATTAATTCCCAAAAGTTGAAAATTTGGGATACACCTTTACAGTTATGGAATATAGGGTTAGAAATGGAGATTTTCATTAATACCACCAACTCACCAAGACCTGAACCAAGCTTAAAATTTGGAGAAAAAGTTAATTCATTAGAATAAAGGGACATAAAACGAAAGTTCTCATGGATTTGGGGTGATTCTCGAAGTTCCAAAAAGTTTGAAATTTTGTGCGGGCACTTTTAATCCTCGAGTGAAGCTACAGTTCAAAGAAAAAAACAAAAAAAGGAAAGATTTTTCAATTTTTCTTTTTTTTACCGTATAGTAAAGAAGACAGTGACGAAACAACAAATCATCATCATTCTCATTTCTCAATAATTCTCACTACCAACAAAGACTAAGAATCAAATCCGATTTCCTTCCTCTTTGATGGCGGCGGAATCCACCAGAAACCCATCTTCACCGTCGTCTTCATCTCCAATTACCACTTTAGCCGATGACCATCTCTTCACCATCTTGCTTCTTCTTCCTGTTGATTCAATCCTCTCTTTCTCCATGACTTGTAAACGTTACAAGTCCTTGTCTTGCTCCGACAGTCTTTGGGAAGCTTTGTGTGAGCGTGAATGGGGTTTGAAGACTGTTGATGTGTTAAAGTCTTGTTCTTTACCTGATGGGTTTTCTTGGATGATGATGTTTCGACGAGTTCATGAGATGGATTCTGTTTGTTGTCATCGAATCTCAGATTTAGAGGAGGAGGAGGGTGGTGATAAATCTTCTTCGTTTCCGGTTCCTAGAGCTTCTCATTCTCTTAATTTCGTTAATGATCATCTTATTCTGTTTGGTGGTGGTTGTCAAGGAGGTAACTCATCTTTTTCAATTGTTTGATTTGTTGAGAGAAGATTGATTTTTCGATATGGTCCACTTGAGTTTTTTGGTTACTGTACTGGTTTGCTTGACGAGTGTGTTAAGCACACGCCATTTCTTTTATTTGGAATAGAGAATTGATTGCTTCATTCAAGTTAAGAGCTTTGTGTATATGTTTTACAGGGCGTCATCTTGATGATACATGGACAGCTTATGTTGATAAGAGCAGTTGTAACTTGCTGAAGTGGAAGAAAGTCGAATCGGGGACTCCAAGTGGGAGATTCGGGCATACATGTGTTGTTATAGGCGAGTATCTACTCTTGTTTGGAGGAATAAATGACCGTGGGGAGCGTTTGAATGATACATGGATTGGTCAAGTCTCTTGCCATGAGAGACTTTGTTGGAAACTACTAGAAGTTGGAACTTTGCAGCGGCCTCGTCCTCCTCCTCGTGGTGCTCATTCCGCTTGTTGTATTGCAGAGAAGAAGATGGTTGTACATGGAGGAATTGGGTTGAATGGAGTTAGGCTTGGAGATACCTGGATTTTAGAACTTTCTGAGGATTTTGCCTCCGGGACATGGCACATGGTGGAGTCTCATCTCTCACCGCCTCCCCGATCAGGACATACTTTGACCTGCAATAGAGAAAACCAACTGGTTCTGTTTGGAGGCAGGGGATTAGGATATGATGTGCTTGATGATGTTTGGATCTTGGATATTCAAGAACAGCGCGAGGAAAGATGGGTACAGATCTTCTATGATTTCAGTGATGTTCCTGAATATGCATCGTTGCCTCGGGTTGGTCACTCAGCGACTCTTGTACTGGGAGGTCGGATCTTGATATATGGAGGTGAAGATTCGTATAGGCACAGGAAAGACGATTTCTGGGCTTTGGATGTTAAAACCATTCCTTCTTCAGGTTTGCAACCACAAGGAGTTTGCTTAAATGGATCATCGGTGTGGAAAAAGCTTAACCGAATTTCATATAGACCAAAAAGTCGGTCTTTTCACCGCGCCTGCGCTGATAGTTCAGGGAGATATGTGTATGTGTTTGGTGGAATGGTCGATGGTCTTCTTCATCCTGAAGCATCGTCTGGTCTAAGGTTTGATGGAGAGCTTTTCATGGTGGAGCTTGTTCTTGGCTTCTCTAACTTAGACAATCAACAAAGAGCTGGAAAAAGCAAATGATAGTGGTGGTTTCCTCTTTTGTAAAATAGCAGGTTTTGTATATCAACAATATCAATAAACCAGAAGTGGTTATAGTGCTAAAACTGGAACTTTCTATATAGCTTGTGATTTAGTTTACAATATACAAATTGCCATGACAGGGGATGTATATATGTAATGTAATGACTTGTTTACATTAGGCTCAATGATTGCAAAAATATTGTGATTTTGCTTGCCTCATGGTTTGAGTATCAGTTTGGTTCTCCACATCTCTGCAATAACCTTCCTTGGGGCAGGATCATCTGGACCTTTGTCTCTTTGTCCAGAGGTGAAGTATAAATGTCCGTCCCAATACCCAGCCAACGTTGTTTTCACACGGTATGGTAATTTCCCAATCACATACCATTTCTGTAGAGAAATCGCACGATCATTAGTAACACGTCTGAATCATGAATCTTGGATATGTTTAGGAATGAAGGGTTTCAAATTTTACCATTGTATTTAAGTTGAACTGGAAGATTTCCCCGACGAGAACCATCTTTTTGGTTTCAGGATGCTTCTCTGTGGTGCCTCCAACGATTACAATAGAGTTATTAACAACTTTCCACGCAAATTCAATATGGGAATCCGGTTTTGGCATCGGTGGCATCACTTTCCATTTCATTTCCTCATCCAACATGTAGACATCACTGAATACCACCTGAAACCAAGGTTGAAGAACTCATTTTAAAGAGCTTAATTTACCAAAACAAAAGCTTGATTTACTCGCCTAATGTAATATAGTCCAGTACCTCCATACGACGTGAGCATTTGAAGATGGGAGATCCAGGTTTAGCCATGAAATCCCCTTCTTGACCACCTATAACAAATAATCGGTCATCCACTACTACACATGCCCTACAAATACATACAGAAGATAATGCTTTAAGATTCATTTGGAGGAATATTATCCAGAACAAAGCTTGTTCAAACATCATTGTAACATAATAACCTGTGAGGTCCTCCACGAGGAATTGGAACTTCACTTCTCCACTCATTTTCCAACGCTTTGCCATCTTTAACACCAATACTCCAATGTTCAAGCCCTGGCGTGAACCGATTCTCCTTGCTTCCACCCATCACATGAAGTCTTCCTCTCCAAAGCTGAGTAGCCGGTGCATACCTGAACATTAGAACTCATTAAAACCATTTCTCTCAACACTGAACCATCATCGACGCAGAACATCATCGCACCTCGGAACTGGTAAAGGAACAAAGTCCTTCCACGTATTCGTATCAGTATCAAGCACAAACGTTTTAGCTGTGGGACCTCTACATTGAGGTCCAAACTGACCCGTAACGATATATATAAACCGCCCATCCGTGACCATCCCCAAATGAGAATGTGCCATATCTTCCGGCATATCGAACCTTCCTCCCCACGAATTATCCGTAAAATTGTAGATATCAACATGTGAATGCACAAGATTTATAGTTCCATAACCAGCAAAGACATATAAGAGATCTCTAATCTGAATCGCAGCACCGTCTAAGCGAGGTACAGGAGAAGCAGCCATCTTCTCCCATCTCAATTCAGGAGCAGGCAAATCTTGAAATGTATTAGATAGTTTTCTTTCTTTAACACTCTTCTTCTTCGTATCTTTCTCCTAATAAAGCAACAAAAACAGAGTAAATTGCCAATTCCTTTACTGGAGATCTAATTGGATCAAGACAAAACCTACATTGAGATTGTGGTCGGAAGAGGGTTTAGAGATTCCGACGGACCAATAAGAGACTGCGGAGGAGGAGAATCGATGAGAAGTAGCCCAGAGAAAGTCGGCGATGAGCCCGGTAGCTAGAAGAGCGAGGCAAAAAACCAACACAACTCTTCCATACTTCTGCTTCTTCACCATGTTTCTCTGTTTTGTCTCTCACGAATTTCACATAAATTTGAAACCTTTTTTTTTGGTTTTTTTTTCAGACGACGCTTCAGTGAAGGAAGGACATAAAAATGTCGGATCTTGATCTCCTCCAACAGAAAACCAAAACCGAGTCGAAAAAGATTTAAAATGTCTATCTAAACCGAACCAAACCGGTCACAAAGTTCCTTCTCCATTTAATGTTCAATCCACTTCTCTGTTCGAAATTTCTTGGATTGAGAGCGGTTTAGGATTTAAAGATCAGCGACAAATCAAAAATGTGTTCTTTAGGGTTTAAAGATGAGTGATTTAGGTCCTGAATCCTGAATTCAAGAGAGGATCTTGTTCTCCAGTAAGCTCAGAGATTTTCTTGTGTTGTGTGTTCTCTTCCATTCTCTCTAGAAAACTAAACGGAAAAGTTCAAGTTTGATTCTTGTGGAAGCTCGAAATGTTTCATGTTTGCAAAATTTGCGGGAAAAAGTTTGCGAACCCAAAAGGTGTTTGTGGTCACATGAGGATTCATTCTGGTAAAAGGATTTGGGGTCTGAAGCCAGAGATCAAACAATCTTCTTCTTTAATGACTGAGATTGAGCAACATGAGGTTAATGAAGCTGCGATGAACTTTGTTATGTTCTCTGAACGAGCATATGATCCATTACGGAGAGCCTCACTAAGAAAAGATTCTTCTTTTATGACTGAGATTGAGCAACATGAGCTGAATGAAGCTGCTATGAGTTTGGTAATGTTGTCTCAGCGAGTTGCTGTAATCAGAAACTTGCCTCTGGGTGATATTCCCATGGATTTAGAGCAAGAAAAGATCATACATTGTGCTCATGAAACATCTAGTACTTGCAGCGATGTTGTTGCTCAAGCATTACCATCTCCTTTGACAAGTAAATTGCAGAGTTTTGGGTGTTGTCAAGCTCAGGGTGGACACCAAGAACTTCACAGGTTGAGAAGAGGTCAATTAAAGCGTAGAAAGAAGGATTCTGACGATGGCGATTCTCTGATTTGGTCCACCAAGTCAGGAGCTACGAAATTTGTAACACAACCGTCATGCTTTGAAGTCTCTCGGGAGGATCTGATTGAACTTAAACTTACTGATGTGAATGAACATTGTGTTAAGTCGAAACCAGACTTCAGTGAAATGTTTTCTCACTCAGGTCTTGAAAAAAATACTACTACTTTCAGTGATGTTGTTGCTCAAGCATTACCTTCTCCTCTGAGAAGTAACTCCACCTATAGAAGCAAGAGCTTTGGGTGTTATCAAGCTCTAGGTGGACACCAAGGACTTCACAGGTCGTTTACAGGTGAATTAGAGCGTATAAAGAAGGATTTTGAAGATGGCAATTCACTGTTTTGGTTCACCGACTCAGGAGCTAAGAAAGTTGTAACACAACCGTCATGCTTCGAAGTCTCGCGCAAGGATCTGATTGAACTTAAGCTCACTGATGTGAACCAACATTGTGTTGAATCAAAGCAAGACTTCAGTGAACTGTTTTCTCACTCGGGTTACGAGAATATCACTACTTGCGGCGATGTTGTTGCTGAAACAGTACCTTCTATTCTGAGAAGTAGATTGCAGAAGAAACCTCGGGGTACTTCCAACTATGAATGCAAAATATGCAGCAAGAGTTTTGGGTGTTCTCAAGCTCTACGTGGTCACAAAAGAATTCACAAATTGATAAGAGGCGAATTAGCAGCACGTAAAAAGGACATCCGAAGCTAAGAAGAAGATTGTACCTCACAAGTTTCTCAGGAGGATTTGATTGAACATATAGAGATGTTAGTGTGAAGGAAGAGGAATATTCAGTGCTGGATTTGTTCTTTAATGTTTCCAAGTCTAGCCAAAACTTTTGAGGTTATCTACACAGAAATATAACAAGGGATATGTTAGTATAATTGGGAATTGAACTTTGAATTGTTATGTAGTGCAGTAGTATCAGCTAGTTGTTTAGTAAGTGTGCACATAATGAGGACGAGTCATCTAGTTGTTTAGTAAGTGTGCTTATACGATGTCAAACATAAATGGATTCTATTGACCAAACAACACTCACTTAAAACTCTTATAAACCGATCAGTGTATCTACAGATTCTCAAACTAAAAACCAAACTTAATCAAACTAAACCGAGTAAGATAAAAACAAAAGATCATTGTGATTCAAAAGCAAAAATAGTGAGTTTCTGAAATACTAACACCATAAAGCTTTGAGTCTGGTTATATTGGCTACGTATGATACATATGTGTGAGACAATATTGTCTTGTTCCCTTGAAATCCTCTTAAAAAACTTCAGACCAGAAGGTTTAATTTAAAGGCAATTTAGCTAAGCTGAAACGATAGTTTGGATCTGATTATGCAAACGAGCTGAAGACATTACTGTTGTTATGTTTTCAAATCAAATTTCTTAAGACACAAACTCACAATTTAAGCTATAAAATTAAGTACAAACTCCAGTGTGGAACTGGTTTCTTCTGGTTTTCCATTTTCTAATCATTGCCAAAGTCTTCTGCATTTTCACCATACGTGCCTCTAGATTCAATCCTAGCTCCTCTATTGCAAGTTTCCTCTGCTTCCATTTTTCATCATCATCTTCCTTCTTAGTTTCACCACACAACTTCTCCACATTTCCATGGAGTAAACCCTCTGCGCCATCATCGATCATAGCCTTCTTCTCTGCATTACTTTCATTTACAACAAGCTCAACATCACAGTTTTGTCTTTTCTCTGGTGGTGAGACAATAGTTTCAGCTATTACTCTATTAGGATCAAGAGGAGGATCTGATGAGTTGTTTTCAGTCATTGGGACCAAACCCGTACGCTTCCCTGCTTTGCTTCGAATTTCTTCTTCACCATTTTCTTCACTCCTTTGCACTATTTCTTTTTGTGCTACAGTTTCATCATCACCTGAAGCAAGATTTTGACGAATCCCTGAATCATTGTTATTCTCCTCAAGTCTATTTCCTTTTTTAATTGATTCAGAAGCATCTCCACCAGTCTTCTTCCTAGATTTGATCATCTCAGCAATGGTAATGTTTCTCAAATTCTCACCTGCCCCCTTTGCTAACTCCTTCTCAAACAATTCACTAAGTGGTACTTCTTTTGAAGCTGGTCCAACATAATTACCTATCTTCTCTGCATTACCTCCAGCTTTCTTTCTAGATTTGATAATCTCAGCAATGGTACTGTTATCAGAAAAATCCATAGAACCCTCATCATCATACTCACGGGCTCGCTTGCTTCCCGAATGCTCATTTGTACTCTTCACTAACGCCTCGTGAAACATCTCACTAAGAGGCACTTCTCTTGAAGCTGATCCGCCACAATCTCCTCTTTCTCCTTGCTTTATATTCGATCTCAGATTTTTTGTTGTTCTACACTTCTTATATTCTTTACGTTTTGCAAGAGGTGCATCATCACCATCACCATCAATGGCATTACTTGCATTGAAAGTTTTATGTGATTCTTCAGAACTCAGAAACTCAGAAATTGATTTTAGCCACCACTCTTGATATCTTGCAGTAACAGGAGTTGTAGCTGGACGAGAAGTCACATAGAGCTTTAAACCATCAAGAGGCTTATTGTAATCATCCCAAGCCTCCTTCTCCGTGAAGTTTCTATTATCAGTAACCACGCCAGGAAGATCTTGAGCCAATCCAAACTGCCTCGCTACTCGATGGGGATAGTAATCCTCTACAAAACCAATCCCAACAAGCCGAGAAACTCTTAAACATCGAGCAAACGAAACAAACTCATCACCAAGACTATCATCAACAGTCATCCACTTAGCTTCTTCAAGGTAAAACCGAGGAGGGTTCCAATTCTCTAAAGGTCTACAGTACGGCCTCCATTCGAAATCATCAAAACTGAAGCTCTCGTTTTTCTCAAATCTTTTTCTTCCAAAGCCCCATTGAGCAATTCTAGGTTCTCCATGTTGTATTTTTAAAGCTTCTGATCTAATGTTTCTGAATCTCTCCCATATCCATACTTGCACTAATTTTAACAGGGATACGAGTTTTATCTTCGGAGTAGACTTATCTCTCGCAAACGCACAAATTCGATCCAAGTCTCTGTACAAGCTAGCAAGCACAGCAGGAGCGAGAGCAATCTTTTCACCTCTAGCCAAACGAACAGCAATGGGAAACACATCTCTCAAAATCGTGCGACGCCATCCATTTGGGAAAACAAATTGCGAAAGCCACATTGCAAGAAAGGCATCGTGCCCAATCTGATCATCTCTACTTCTGAAGCTCGAGACCCATGATTGAGGAGCCACTCGACCATCTGTGGCCATATTCTCTACTCTTCCTTTCTCCAATATCTCTACGGAATCTCTCATCTCTGAGCTTTCTAATGGAGCAAACACAGAAGAACCCAAAACAGAGAAATCTAAAAGCACCATTACATCCTCTAAAGTAATCGTTGCTTCACCCCAAGGGAAGATGAAAGACTTCGTTTCAGGGCACCATTTCTCAACCAGAGCTAAAATCAGAGATGGGTTACTTGGGATTCTGTGTAATGACGCCTTGATAGCTTCAAAGATGCCAGCTTTCTTCCAAGTAGATGCGTGTAAAGTTTCCATCTTTAGAGCCCAGGATATGAAATCAGGATTTGCAAAACGAAACCCACTTTCAGAAATCTTCGAAGACAAAACATCTAACTCTGTGGAAGAAACAGAGAAGCTTTGACGATGACGAGGAGGAAGCTCTGCTACAGGACCATCAATGGAGGTCACACAAGGTTTTAGGAAATGGGCTTTCATCAAACAAGTTTCTTCTTCACTTGAATAATCCATCTTGAGAAGAAGATCAAAAACGCATCAAAATTACCCTTTTTTGGTTTTGAGACCTAGAAGATTTTAAGATTTCTTCAGCACGATTGAGATTTGTCAATAAGAAATGTGTCGTACGTTGCAAATTTGCAGGAATGGAGCCGTTTCCATATATGGGCTTATTGGGAACAGACTTCTTATATAGAAATTAGAATACAAAAACATTGTACAGTATATCAAAGTAAAAATTTATTATGGATTCTTAAAACTATAGTAAAAGGTTAATATATCATTACTAATCTTTGATTTTATATTAAATAATAATTAAGTTATTTTTATGTGTTAATCAGGTTTTTTTTATTATTGCTAGGTGCACTCCAAACATAATTTTTTATTATTACAACCGAAGTTTTTTACAATTCTCTACTTTTAATAATGTTGAAGTTAGTCAAACTAACACTCTGAAATGATATATAATTTACAAAAGATAAAATCTAACACTATCCAAGTTTATTTGAGCTTGAATATATTTTGGTTTTGGAAAATTATAGTTTGCATTTTTGGACAAGATGTAAAAACAGATAGAAAAGGGCATTTTTACCAAATAATTCCATTTCCATCTAAATTACTTGGATTGCAATTTATTGTTAAACTACGAATCTCAGAAAACATAACAAGGAAACACAGCTTTCAAGGGGTTATAGTGGAGTTAGGTGTGAATCGTGATTGTACCATAAAGTTTTGAGTCTTAAATAAGTTGGCTACATATCACTTGAAAAGCATCAGATCAGAAGGTTTTAGAGACAATTTAGCTTAAGTAGAAACTCCAGTCTGAATTTGGTTTCTTGTGTTTATCCATTTTCTTATCATTGCCAAAGTCATCTCAACCTTCATCATACGTGCTTCTAGATTCATTCCTAGCTCCTCTACTGCGAGTTTTCTTTGCTTCCATCTTTCATCATCATCATTGAGTCTCTGAGCTTCTCCCTCTTCATGGACCAAAGACTCTACTTCCGTGGTGTCAACTTCAACTGTAGTCTTCTTCTCTGCACTAATACCATTCACAGAAACTTCATCATCATGAATTTGCATTTTCTTCTCTACATTCTCATGGAGCAAACCCTCTTCTTCTTTGGTGCCTTCATTGATCATAGCCTTCTTCTCTGCACTACTTCCATTTACATCAATATCATCATCACAGTTTTGTCTTATCTCTGGTGGTGAGGCAGCAGTTTCAACTATTCCTCCATTCAAACCAACAGGAGGATCTGAAGAGTTGTTTTCTTTAGATGGGATCAAAAGCTTGATCGTCTCCACTTTGTTTCCAGTTTCTTCTGCAACACTCTCTTCATTTCTCTGCTCTAATTCCTGTTTTGCTGTAGTTTCATCACCTGCTTTGCTTCCAGCTTCTACAGTGGTCATGTTATCATCACAAATATCCATTTTCTTTCGCGCATTGCTTGCAATTTCCTTATCCTTTTCTTCTCCTCTTTGCTCTATTGTTATCGAATCAAGCTTTTCACAAGGCTCTGAATCATCACTATCCACTACCTGAAATCGTCTCTTTTTATATCCACGTGATTTAGAACCATCTTCGCCATTTTTGTTACTGGATTTGATCATCGCAGAAATGGTAATGTTATCATAACAATCCATAAAACTATTATCATCACGAGCTCGCTTATTTCTCAAATGCTCACTAGTCCTCTTCACTAAGTCTTCCCGAAACAACTCACTAAGTGGCACTTCTCTTGAATCAGATTCACTACAATCACCAATCTTGCATTTCTTTATTCCCCATCTCATATTTTTCTCTGTCCTAAGCTTCCTAGATCTTTTGAAATTTGCAGGAAACTCTACTCCCAACTTTTGAAGCACTTGAGTTAATGGCATAACCTTAGGAGGTGCATCATCATCATCATCAACTTTATTTCTCGCATTAAAAGTGTCATGTGATTCTTGAGAACTGAGAAACCCTGAAACTGATTTCAACCACCAGTCTCGATATCTTGTAGTAACAGAAGATGTAGCCAAACGAGAAGGTACATATAACTTTGAACCATCAAGAGGCTTACTGTAATCATCCCAAGCCTCCTTTTCTGTGAAGTTGCCATGGTCAGTAACCAAACCAGGAAGATCTTGCGATAATCCGAACTGCATTGCCACACGATGCGGATAGTAATCCTCCACAAAACCAATCCCAACGAGCTGAGAAACTCTCAAACACCGAGCAAACGAAACAAGCTCATCATCAAGACTGTCATCAACAGTCACCCACTTACCTTCTTCAACATAAAACCGGGGAGGATTCCAATTCTCTAAAGGTTTAGCATAAGGCCGCCATTCGAAATCATCAAAACTGAACCTCTCGTATATCTGAATAACACGGCTCCATCGAGCAATTCTAGGTTCACCCTTATGCAGTTGTATGGCTTTTACTCTCGCGTTTCTGAATCTCTCCCATGTCCATACTTGGACTAACTTGAAGAGTGAGTTTACTTGAAGCTTCTGAGTGGATGACTTATCTCTAGCAAAAGCTTGGATTTGACCAAAATCTCTGTATATGCTTGCTAGAATGGAAGGAGCAAGAGCAATCTTTTCACCTCTAGCTAAACGAACAGCAATGGGAAGAACTTTCTTCAAAACACAAGAACGAAGATCCTTCTCTGGAAAAACGAAATGTGAAAGCCACAATGCAAGAAAAGCTTCATGCTCCAATGCCGAACCATCAAAACTCGAAATCCATCCTACTTGACTCGCATATCTAAGTTTATTCTTAAGTTTTAGCCTCACTTTCTCCAGTTTCTCCACAGAATCTCTCATCTCTAAGCTTTCTAATGGAGCAAACACAGGAGACCCCAAAACAGAAAACCCTAAAAGTACCATTACATCCTCAAGCGTAATTGTTGCTTCTCCCCAAGGAAAGATGAAAGATTTCGTCTCATGACACCATTTCTCAACAAGAGATATAATCACAGAACGATTCTTACAGATTTTGTAAGTTGAAGCTTTGATCGCTTCAAAGATTCCAGCTTTTCTCCATGTGGGTTCATGTAAAGCTTCCATCTTTTGAGCCCAGGAATTGAAATGAGCGTGCGGAGACCAAAACCCAGTGAAGGAAATTTTCGAAAACGAGTCTTTTAGCTCTGAAGGAGAAACAGAGAAACGGTTGCGAGGAAGCTGTGCTACAGGACCATCAATGGAGGTTACATAAGGTTTTAGAAAATGGGTTTTCATCAAACAAGTTTCTTCACTTGAATCCATCTGGTGAAGAAGATGGTTAGATGGAAGATCAAATTTTTCTCTCTTTTTTCTTTTTTTGTTGATCAAGACCAATGTGTCGCAGGCAGGTTGCAGCTTTGTTGGTAGAGGAGGTGAATCAGACCATTTCCTTATATGGTAAGTTGCAGCTTTGTTGGTAGAGGAGGTGAATATGACCAAAAAAAGAAAAAGAAGGTTTATCATCATTGAACCCCAAAAGAACTTTAAAGGGCTTTCAAGCCAACAATCTCTAATTAAATGGGTTTAATCTCAATGTTTGAAATACTAACACTAATTAAAGTTAAGTTTATGCAAAAGAGAAAAAACACATCACACTAAAGATATATAATGTGTGACATTGTTATCCTCTTGAAAAGTTTCAGATGAAATTGTTAGACAAAATTTTTAGCAAAAAAAATAAAAAATTGTTAGACATAATTAGCTAAGCATATATTCTCTAGTTTGGATGTGGTTTCTTCTGGTTTTCCATTTTCTAATCATTGCCAAAGTCTTCTGCATTTTCACCATACGTGCCTCCAGATCCATTGCTAGCTCTTGTATTGCAAGTCAAGTTTTCTCTGCTTCCATCTTTCATCTTCATCATCATCATTGGAGCTCTTCTTTTCACTATTTATAAATTTTTAATGGTGCAAATACTCGACTTCCTTGGTTCGGTCATCATCTATTAGAGTAGTCATCTCTTCTCTGCATTACTTCCATTTACATTAATTGAAATTTGACCATCAAGGCAGAAATGTGCACCACTGGAGCTCAATAATGCAGTTTCCCNTAATGGTGCAAATACTCGACTTCCTTGGTTCGGTCATCATCTATTAGAGTAGTCATCTTCTCTGCATTACTTCCATTTACATTAATTGAAATTTGACCATCAAGGCAGAAATGTGCACCACTGGAGCTCAATAATGCAGTTTCCCTGTATGGTAAGTTGAAAGTCGTAAATGAATACAAAACAAGTAGCTTGAAAAGGACATTCAAGCCAACAGATCTTGTTCAATCTTAATTGGTTCATCTCAGTGGGGTTCTGTTTTAGTTTAGTGTAGGAACTTCAATGCCAACGAATTTAATATTTCGGTATGGTAAATATCAACTAGACTTATAAAGATTCAACCTTTACGGACACTTTTTAGACTATCCTCCTATAAAACACAAGCATTATAATTTATACAGGTCATGGTAAAGATAAAAGATGCAGCTTTTGCCCATAACCAGAACATGGACCCAATAGAGAAGAACCTAAAAAAGAAAATGCAAAAACAACAAAAGCAAAAGGAACCCACTACTGAGCTTCAGTTACTTTGTTGATCTGAGTTGAAGCATTATGTTGTAGAGGTTAGTATAATATCCTATTTTTGTAGATTACATATTATCCTAAAACTTGTCTTCTTTACCCCCCTTCTCCTTTTGTGTACCTTGTTATATATATACACAATTTCTTCTCTTCTACTTCCTTGTTTTTATCAGTCTACACCTTTCTGCAATCAGAGATGTAACAAATGAATCGGGAGAGTAAGACGCTGATGGTAACATTAGTAAACGAGTTTCAAGTTTGTTTCATAGCAGAAATTGCTCACCTTTTACTCTTACACTTGTTTCGATGTGCCTTTAGAGTGCCTAAAATTATTTTACTGACTTTAGTAAAGGCAATGTTGTTAATGACCATTATGGAATTTGGGGAGATTATGAACATATACCTATTGCTAGGCTGATTGATCTGATGAGGCTGCCTTGTTTTGCTCGGTATCAAACTCGGTTTGGCGGGTCTCACTGGATTTTTTGGGGGAACCAAACAAGCTATCAGGAAGAGTATTCTCCAGACTCGTCTCTTGCCTAGAGAAGTGATAAAAAAAAAAAGCTGTATGTAAGAACTGAAATAACTTATTTTAGTAACAAGAAGACTAAAGTCTTGATTCCGATTATTCATTTACCATTTGTAGAAATCGTTACTGTAGCCACATTCTCCATTGCTGTTTTCTTCTAGCTGGAGAGGTTTCTCACCGTCATTCCAGTCACCTGCCAAGAAGAAAGGATCCTTCATCAATATAGGCTGAGAAAAGAAAGGCTGAAGAACGTAGAGGAGGACAACAATAACCACCTTCCGTGATTTCTTCATTGTTGTTTCCTGATTGAAAGAGAAGACTCTGATTGAAACGAGGAGGGAAATGAGCACGAGAGCCCATAGAAAGACTACGCTTGTACTGGTGAATAGATTCATTTTCCATTTCGGGCATTTGCAGATTAAAGAACCTTCTTCTCTGGAGTTCCATTTCCATAGCTTGTTGTAAATCAGAATCAGCTTGCTGCTCGGCTCTTCTTCTCATAATCTCCCGTGAGTTACTCGAAAACATTCTTGGTCCTGGTAATGAAAATAAAACGGAGAGTTACTACCTTTAGTAAGAAAGAACCAACAAATCTGGTTCTTGACTCTTTTTATTCAAAAAAACTAACCTAGGTGACACTCGTATAGATCCCTTGAGTCCATTCCAGAAGGACTTGAAGAAGGAGAATAGTTCCCTGCCTCCATCAGCTGCTGTAGTTGCTGCTGTTGCCTCTTGCTATTAATTTCACCAAACCATAATACGTAAAGGACCACAAGAGACAGAAATCCCCGAGGATAAGTTAAAAGAAGGATCAAGGTACTTTTACCTTTGAAGGATCTTTCCTTTCTCCTTGTATGGTTTAACAAGCACACGCGAGTCACAGATGAAATGAGGGTTTCCTCGAGCCAATATGGTTCTCACAGTTTCAGCATTAGCGAAAGTGACAAACCCATACATTCGTTGCTGCTGAAACGGAATCCTCACATCTTCCACTGCACCAAAAGCACTACACATGCAAGAATCCATCATTGTCAAACAGGAAAACATCGATAAACCCATTATCTCATACTATATATATCCTAATACCTGAAATAATCCGAGACATCTTCATCGGTGAAGGAGCTTTCAGATGGAAACGTCAAGTAAATCTGTCTTGAAACTGAATCATCTCTCTCATGCCGACTTGGACTAAAATAGTAACCACCTTCTTCCACGAATTGTCCAGATCCTTGTCTGCAAGAAACAAACAAACACCATAAGAAAACAAACCCAGAGCTCAAAGCTTCTCAAAACAAAAACGGCAAAAACAAACCAACACAAAGTAGCCTCAAGCTAAAAATGCTACTACACTTCTTTAGTAAAGTCTAAGTCTTTATCAACCAAACATTTACAGAAAGATCCCAAATTAACATTTTACCCTAAAGCTACTACACTTCTTTAGTAGAGTCTTAGTCTTTACTAAGCAAACAAACAAAGATCACAAAAATCACATAATTTACCTTTGCAAGTTCCGTTTCTGCAAGAGAATACTGAGTTCTCTCTCATATGACACTGGAGAGCCACCGCAAGTGGCCAAGAACTGTGCAGCAGCCATTCTCTGTTGCTGAGCAAACTTCATCCTCATCATCTCCTCTCTCTGTAAACACAAGTAATCTCTCTCACTCAACCCACCAGAAGAAGAACCGAAATCATCAGCCAAACCGGTCTGAGGAAACCTAAAACCGGTTCCACCACCAAACCCAGTTTCCTCAGACTCAAAACCAACATCACTCGCGGAGAAACTCCTCTTATGCGCAAAAGGATCCTCGTCTCCAGAGGAAGAAGAAGCGAAAAACGAAGAATTGAAGTTAGGGTTGTTTCTGAGTGTTTCAGAAGCTAACGAAGGAGAGAAAGAGTTAGGGTTTGTTCTGGACAAGTCTAGAAACCCATTCTTGGGAGAAGACAACAATGGCTGACGATGAATATTGATGGGTCTGGAACTAGGGTTAAGTAATGAGAAGCCATTGGAGGTTAAACCTAAATCGGATTTAGCTTTTCGACAGAAACTTTGTAAGAGAGTGTCGGGGCCTAAGGCTATACGAATCAAATCTGTTTCTTTCATGTCTTGCAGTAAGAAATAGCCAATGATTTTGGTTGCGTTTTCTGGTTCTAAAGTTCGAATCTTTCTGAAGATTATGGAAGTTGGATCGTCGGGATCCATGGCCGGAAAGTTTTGGTTTTTTTTTTGCCGAGAAGAAGAAGAAGAAGATAGTGAAGAAGACCAAGGAGAAGAAGAGAAAAGCAAAAGGCTTTTAACTCTGAGAATGGGGTATGTGTTAAATCATAAATGTAGGTTACTTTTAGAATTTGTTCAATTTTTTATTCTAAATCTGTGATAATATCATATACGGTAATTTGGGTTAATTTTGTTCTTTTGAACCAATCTAATTGTTCTTGTTTTTTTTTTTTCAAGACGTTTGTTTTGTTAACGATTTTAGGGTTTTGAATTTGGTAAAAGAGATGGATTGCAGTGAAAAAAAAAATCATTTTTTTCTTGGTGAATCAATTTATAAAGTAAAAAATAAATAACATTCGTTACAAAAATTTTTGTTGAGTTTTGTATTTAAACATCATAACGGTTTTTATCATAATAATCAGTTGTGGAGATTTGCCCTAATGTCATGCAGATTCGGACAATCACTCGCCTTTTAACATCGCGGAATTTGGTCATTCATAATTTTTGGACTCTTATCCGCAAAGTTCATTTTTGTCGTCGTTAATCGTTTTAATAAACTTTTATCAATTTTTTTTTGTCGTATTTAACTTTTGTCGGTATTCGACTAATTAAAAAATTTCAAAAAAATCCGATTTGAGGTTTTGACGTCCGCAAACATCTATTGATATCTCTCCATTGTTTTAATTTTGAACTCTTATATGAATAAATTATTTTATTTGTTAAGAAA
>OVAF01000560.1:0-37167 GCA_900406245.1 Odontarrhena argentea | reverse complement strand
CAGGCTTTTTTTGGCAAGTTTGGCAAAGTACAGGCTTTTTTTGGCCGAATTCCCATTCCTATTTAGACAATAATTACATGTTTTATCACCAATTTTTCTAAACTGATTGGTTATTGGTCATTGGTCTAATTAGCAAATCTGATTCCAAGGCTACATAGAAGCATCCCTGGCTAGTTAGCTTTATCAAAAAAAAAATAAAAAAATAAAAAAAATTAACGATGATAGTAAATAAATAAATCCCTTGCTAATATATATAAACAGAGAGGTCTCAAAATTAAACTTAATTAGAAGATTCTGAAAAAGAGAGAGTAATGTCGTTTATGTTTCCGTTTGAGTTAGTTGAAGAAATACTGTCTAGGGTTCCTGTGAAGGACTTGATCCGGTTTAGATGTGTCTGCAAAAGTTGGCTGTTGTTGTTCCAAGACGAGAGATTTATTAGAAAGCACATGAGTCATGCCCCAGGGAGGTTTATGTCGTTCCATTGGTCAAAGCTTCCACTTCGCCACTCTTTTTATGAAACTGACAAGCCAAAGACGAGTATACTCGAGGAGGTTGACTTGATCACTGGAGATAAAAGCTTGCTTCAATATTCTCGGGTAATTATTGGTCACTGCCATGGACTCTTTTGCTTGGAACTTTATGATGGTACTTTAGGTATTTGGAACCCATCTTTAAGAGAATTAAGAAGAATACCAACGAGGCATATCCACAATTGGGCTGAGATAGGTTTTGGTTATGACTACTCAACTCAGGATTATAAGATTGTGTTGGTTCCGGATATGGAATGGGGCTACTCTAAAGCCCAAGTGTTGTCCTTGAAGTCAGGTGTGTATAGGATGATTGATTTCCCGTCCCCAACCAACTTTGTGATGTGGCACTTGAAATCTCCGGGAACTTTGCTGGGTGAAAATATCTACTGGGTGGTCTATGACGATGTCATAGTAGACGTGGCTGAAACCATCTTGAGCTTTGATTTGGTGTCAGAGACATTCAACTACTTCCCAGGTCCACCTACTCGAGGTCAACCATTTCCTCTAGTTTTAGACGTGTTGAGAGGATGTTTGTGTACAGTGGGGACGGAGCGAATAAACTTGAGTCCCGAAATTGTCATCTGGTCTGCCCAACACCAAGGGGCCAACAATGTTGCTATCAAGTCTTGGAGCAAGATCTTCACGCTCTCATGGGGCCTTGTCCAAAGCTTGATAACTCCTCTTGTCGACCACTGCTGTCAGCTAGCGTCTGCCTTAACTTATGCCGGATTGCTTCTATTTGCAGTATTTTTTAAAGGAGAAATAAAACTGTTTGAGTACAACTTGGAGGAGAATAGTTTGAGGGCAGTTGAAACTAACTTGTCCCTTGATAGCTTGAAACTTGTGAAGACGTATATTGAAACGCTTGTTCCTATTCCCGGCGCTACCGCTCCCTAGATTGACTTTGGTTTTCTCTTTTTTGTATCTATCCATCTATCTGCAAAACATCTCTGTTTCTCAATATTTTGAACACAACAATGAACTTTTGTTGAATTATTATGATGTCTCACCCGATATACCAGACCAAGATGATAGATAATGTAAAATTACTAGAGTGTGAAGTTAAGGGAGAAAATTAACTATATTGTAACTAAACTAAGCGTATGAGAAGTCGGTTAACCATCACCAAAACTCGAGGAGCTCTATTGCATAAGCAAATGTTTTCAGAAACCGACTTTAGAAACAAGTACATATACAATCACCAAATAAAGCTGCAATACTCAACATGTAACTGAATTCTCACCAGTAGAAATCATTTGTCTCTCGAGTTCCTGGACCGCATCGGAAATCCCGTGTGCAGCATAGGTTTTGATCATAGTGGCAAAGGTGATTTTATCTGGATTACATTTTCTCTCTTCCATTTGTATGTACAATTCCTTCATGGTAGCTAAATCACCAGCCTGGCCGTATGCATTGATTATGCAATTGAAGAACAGCGTATCTAGTACCACATCTGAATTCACAATTTGCCTCAAAACAGAATCTATCTTAGTCACAAGACCAGCTTTGCTATACGCGTTGACGAGTGAACAATAAGTTACAGAGTTGGGTTTCACTCCTCGATACTTCATATTCCTGAAATATTCATCCATTTTCTCGATTCTCCCTACTTTTCCAAACGTCTCGATCACTATATTGTAAGTCACAGTCGTCGGTGACAAGAACCTTTTCTCCATGAAATCAATAACAGAGCTCATCTTCTTATACATTCCAGCTTTTCCAAATGACAAGATCAGTATGTTGTACGTAGTGATGTCTGGCTGTACTCCCATCAGCTGGAACCGATTATACCAACTCTCCATCTTCTTTGTATTACCACCATTTCCATATGACCCAATGATCGAGTTAAACGTGAAAACATCTGGAAGAGAATCTTCATCCTCGATCATATCAGCCAAAACATTTTCCATTTCCTCAAACATGCCTGCCTTTCCATACCCATCAATAATAGTATTGTAAGTAACCGTGCTGCATCCAATTCCAAGATACGACATCTCAAGAACAATACTTTTAACCAAATCAAACCGAGCAAGTTTGCAACAACAACTGATGAGAACCGTAAAGGTGAATACATCCGGCTTGCATTCACTAACCGATTTCATATATTCAAGCGTAGCAAACGCCTTGTCGAGAAGCCCGCTTTTACCATAAACAGCTATAAGGGAAGTATACACATCAATGGTGGGTTTCAATCCTTCAGACAACATAACTTGGAAAAGTAAACTAGCTTGCTCAGGCTGTTTGCAATTCCCAAGCACTTTAAACAGCTTCGTGTATGTTTTACATCTTGGCTCATACCAATGCTGCTTCCTAAGAAGATTGAAAATCTATAAAACAGAGAAACAGCAATGAATCTTATGAAAATTCGGTGTAAAAAAGACAGAAAAGGAAGAAAAAGAGAAACCTTGAGAGCAGATTGCCATCGATTCTCTTTGATAGCTTCATCAAGAGCTTCAAGAACAGCTTTTGGCCATAAAGTAATGTACTTTTGAGAGTTGGCTTTCTTCTCAATGCCCTTAACAGCTGCATCTGTTCTCAGAATCCGAGACAACTCCTTCTTAGGATCTACTCGGTGTCTTGTTGAGACCAGTTCAGAGCTTAATTTCCCTGTACGTTCGTTGGGCACTTTCGTCGAACACGTTGTGTGCGTCACTGAAACAGAGGCTACATGCCGTAAATAAACAGAGGATGATACATTTTGCTGAACTACGCTGCTGAAAAGTACGAAAGAGAGATTGATAAAAACCCAAATCAAAAAATTGAAGAAACAGGACGTCAAAACCACAAGAGATATGAAAATTTTACCGAGAAAAGCAGAGAATTTTAGAAGACAGATGGATGAATTCATTGGCGTAATCGGAGTGAGACCATTGAACAGGATATTGTATCAATGCCATCGAAATAGAGATCTGTGTAAAGGAGAGGAGCTAGAAGACGATACAGTTGCTCTGCTTCATCTATTCTGTTTCTCCGGTTTCATTTCGGTTTATTTTTATTTCGGTTCAACGGGTTTAAATAGGGTTAATCGTGTTAAACGAGATTGGATTAGTACTCTGACACTAAAATGTGAACCGGATTTCAGAAACGTGATGTGAACCGGATTTCAGAAATGAAAAAACAAGAAAATCGGGGAGGGGGAGAGGAAGTTATCTGCACCACGTAGCAGAAGACACGTGGATGATGATCGTTTATCACAAAGACACGTGTCCATCACTCTCCTTTCAAACGACGTCGTGAAGGAAGAAAGGTCAGAGACATCAACCACCGACCAAAAGTAGATAGATCCAAGAGTCAACAGATTTGATGAAAGTTCTAACCATGATTCTGTACTGTCTGTGAAGTATTTGAAAAGACAGAGAGCACAAGACACACGTTGGTAGAACAGTTCATCTTTACTTCTTCTTCCTGAGTTTGACTAAAAAAAAGATGGAATTTGAGGAGTTAAAGGAAGCTATAGAGAAGCTAGAAGTCGTTGATGGTCACGGTCACAACATTGTCGCTCTGGACTCTTCTTTTCCGTTCATCGGAACTTTCTCCGAAGCTTCGGGCGACGCTTTATCCTTCGCTCATCACTCTCTCTCCTTCAAGGTACGAACGATACCATGTTAGTCTTTGGCTCTAACTATAATTAGCTCACTTAAACGCATCCGTTTTATGTTTGATTAGACTCTTAAGATTTCATGAACTTATTCTGATTTCGTTCTAGCTCCAAAGATTTTAATTACTTACTTCATTATTAGGAATCACCAAAATATTCTGTTATATGCATTGATATTCTGTTTGATTTTTTTTTGGTATGGATGTCTTTGGTTATGACTTATGAGTCACTTGACTAATGGAAACAGAGGAATTTGAGGGAAGTTGCTCAACTTTATGGCACTGAAGTATCATTGGAAGCGATTGAGAAACATCGTAAGGCCTCGGGTTTAGATTCTTTTACTTCCAAGTGTTTTAAAGAAGCAAGAATCTCTGCTCTGCTCATTGATGATGGATTGAAGCTGGACAAAAAGCATGACATTGAATGGCATAGAAGCTTTGTTCCGCTTGTTGGTCGAGTCTTGCGTATCGAAACTCTTGCTGAGCAAATCCTCGATGAGGAGAGGACTGATGCTTCTTCTTCTTGGGATTTGGATTCTTTCACTCAGGCTTTTGTTGAAAGATTGAATTCATATCCTTTTATCTTGCCGATGTGTGGTTTTTAATACCCTTGTAATGAATGTGACTACTAAGTGGTGTTGTTGGATTTGCCTTGACTTTTGGTCACGCTTGTTCCGGAGATTGTTTCTTTAAAAACTATAGCGGCTTATCGTAGCGGTCTGGATATTAATACTCAAGTGAGTAAAGAAGTTGCTGCGAAAGGCCTAGCCGAAGTCTTGCAAGGTAAGTTTTATTACGTGTCTATACCCATCAAGAAGTAATGTAGATATGTTCTCTGATACACTAAAGCTCTATTACTGCTGCAGCTGGAAAGCCTGTCCGTATTGGAAACAAAGGCTTGATTGATTACATTCTTACTCGTAGTTTAGAGGTCGCTACACGCTGCGACTTGCCCTTGCAGATTCACACCGGGTATGCAAGATTTAGTGAACTTTATAAGGGTCTTTTCAGTTTTTGTGTATTGATATTAGTAAAGTCTGGTTTTGCATTTAAGAAACCTGAATCATCTGTAAGGTTAAAATGTGCAAGTCATTTCTTCTTTGATGATTCTAAGCTCTAAGCTTTTGAGAATTCGTTTTGTTAGAATCAGATCAGGCTCAACGGTTTTTAGTTATGAAATTCTCTTTTACTTTTGTTTGAACCAGCTTTGGTGACAAGGATTTGGATTTGCGGTTAGCCAATCCTCTTCACCTTAGAACTCTTCTTGAGGACAAAAGATTTACCAAGTGTCGTATTGTTCTTCTTCATGCATCTTATCCATTCTCAAAGGAAGCATCATATCTGTCTTCAGTTTATCCTCAGGTTTTCCTCACACCATTTTTCAGTCATCTGTAAATTCATGCCAAGCCTTTTACTTATTCTTGCTCTATCTTTTTATCCCTCAAGGTTTATCTTGATTTTGGATTGGCGGTTCCAAAGCTTAGTGTCCATGGTATGGTGTCTTCAGTAAAAGAGCTTCTTGACTTAGCCTCAACAAAAAAGGTAAACCTGGATGTATGCTCTATGTTTTTTTTGCTTGCATTATCGATGTTGTTGCTCATACACATAAAATGCTAAACCATAAGAGATTTTTCAGGTGATGTTCAGTACTGATGGGTATGCAGCTCCTGAAACCTACTATCTAGGTAAGTTAAAGTTGCTACCTCTTTTGTATAGAATGTATATCTAATCCTGTCTCTAAGTTTTGATACTTGAAATCTATTCGCTTCTCTGTATTGTTGGCAGGTGCAAAGAAAGCACGCGAGGTCATCTTCTTAGTTCTGCGTGATGCATGTGCCAGCGGTGATCTCTCACTCGTGGAAGCTATTGATGCAGCTAAAGACATATTTTCATGGAATGCGACTGAATTTTATAAGCTTAATATCAACACAAATTCTTCTGGTCCACAAAGTAGTATATCTTCAAAATCACAGATGAAGGAGTCTGATGTTCAAGAAGATAGTAGTTCTTTCATACGCATTATTTGGGTTGATGCATCCGGGCAACAAAGATGCCGAGTGAGTTTTTTTTCCTAAGTCTTCTGAAGTAACCTCTGTTTCTCACTTCAACTTCGCTCCTTGTAACCAGATATTAACAAGAATTCTGTTTTTGGTATTGTTTCAGGTTGTTCAAGCGCAGCGTTTTAACAAAAGTGTGAAGAAGAATGGTGTTGGTCTGACTTTTGCATCAATGGGGATGCCTTCATTTACTGATGGACCAGCAGAAGAATCTAAGTTGACTGGTGTGGGTGAGATTAGACTGATTCCGGATCTATCAACCAAGCGTACAATACCATGGTACTTTACTTGTTTTCCCTCTCTTTGCGGTTCACATTACAGATGTTCTTTTTTACTTACGTTGCATTGCTCATATCATATATTTTACCGTTAGGACGAAGCAAGAAAGCATGGTTTTAGCTGACATGCTCTTGAAGCCTGGTGAAGCATGGGAATACTGTCCAAGAGAGGCCTTAAGAAGGGTCGCAAAAGTTCTCAAAGATGAATTTGACCTGGTAAAAATCTCCATATAGCACACTCTATGGAAATTTTATTGGCTTATGTATTATTTGAGCTCAAAGTTTCCTTGGCTTTTTAGGTCATGAACGCTGGTTTTGAGAATGAGTTTTATCTCCTCAAGAATGTTATGCGGTATGAAGCGAATATGTATCTGGCATATCGGTTCCTTTTTTCACTTCAACTCTCATTTTTTGACATTTGTCCTATCCAAATATTTTTACGGAAGGGAAAGAAGAATATGTGCCTTTTGACTTTGGTCCTTATTGTTCATCATCCTCATTCGATGCTGCGTCTCCGATTTTCCATGAAATTGTACCAGCGCTGGAGTCCTTGAACATTGTAGTTGAACAGGTTAAAACAGTTTAAAAATCCTTCAAAATGATCAGTCATAGTCTGCAACTACTTCATGTTTCTTGACATGTATAATCATTTTTTTCTTTCATAGTTTCATGCTGAATCCGGAAAAGGTCAGTTTGAAGTATCTCTAGGTCACACCGTTTCATCTCATGCTGCCGATAATTTGGTTTACACACGTGAAGTTATAAGATCGGTTGCAAGGAAACATGGATTGCTCGCAACCTTTGTTCCAAAGTTAGTCGCCCTCTTGCCCGCCAAATGATTCCCTTTAGTAGTCGCGGAATTATTTTAACAACAGGCATGTGTGTTTTTTCTTTTCAGGTATGATTTATGTGACATTGGTTCTGGATCACATGTACATCTCAGTATTTGGAAAAACGGTGAAAACGTCTTTCCGGCATCAGATAAATCATCTGCTCACGGAATCTCCTCCATTGGGAAAGAGTTTATGGCCGGAGTTCTGTTTCACCTCCCTTCAATCTTAGCAGTTATAGCTCCACTTCCAAACAGGTAACTAATACCACATCTTTTCGAGTAATTACCTTGGTCAAATGTTACTAAGTAAGTTTCGCTTTCTTACTAAATTTTCAGCTATGACCGAATCCAACCTAATACATGGAGTGGAGCATTCCAATGCTGGGGCAAGGAAAACCGCGAAGCGGCAGTAAGAGTGGCTTCTCCACCAGGAGCTCCTGATGGTTTAGTTACAAACTTTGAAATCAAATCTTTTGATGGCTCAGCAAATCCTCACCTTGGTTTGGCCATTATTATGGCTGCCGGAATTGATGGTCTCCGACGACACCTCCAGCTTCCTGACCCTATAGGTAAAAAAACTTATCTCATTCATTCTTATAAGGCTTAAGACGAAACTATTTCTCGAGTTGTTGGACCAGTTTGTTTGCACTTCTGTTATGAAATTGTGAGTTACCAAAGATAATTACACTAAAACGTTTTGCATTTTCCTATGATGAAACATTAGATGTAAACCCGGCCGATGTGGCTGCTACATTAAAAAGACTTCCCGAATCGCTCTCCGGAGCTGTTGAAGCTCTAGAGAAAGACCAAGTCCTCCACGAGTTGCTCGGACAAAAGCTTTTAGTTGCTATAAAAGGAGTTCGTAAGGTACGCTTTTTATGAATTCCATACATGTTCACTGGTTACGTAGAAACATAAGAACTAATCTATGTGGTTCTTTTCAATCTTTCACAGGCTGAGGTCGAGTATTATTTGAAGAATCCAGATGCATATAAGCAACTCATTCACCGATACTAATCATTAACTCTCTTGAGCGTTATTGTTCCACGAATAGAAAAAATCAAAAAATATTTACTTCATGCGTATTGTGGACTTTGGTGTCACATGGACAAAACTGCTTCGAAATTTCAAAAGCTATATAAGAATAAAGGGTTGTATTTGCAATTATTTATTTTTCTCGAATGGAGTAGATGCGAACCTGACATAAAGATATGGACCAGAAAAAAATAATCTTAAATTCATATTTCAAGACGCGTGCTAAGAGTATTTCTGACTTTTTCATCCCACGGTTTCAAAAGCCTCAGGTTTGGTCCTTTATTTATATTTTCTGAATTTTCTTGTAGCTATTACTCTTAATAATTTATTTTCTAAATTAACATTCTTCAAGCAAATCTTGTCATATTATTTAGTTAGGTTTCTTAAAAAACGTATTTTAAAATTTTTTAGTAGTTATACAAGTGTTTAATTTATAAATTTTTCTTAAAAATGTGTGGTTGACAAAAACAAGATCCTTAAAATGTTAGCAAGTATAGAAAATAGGAAAAGATATATCCAAAATATAGGGTTCATACGTTTAGCTTATTAATTATGCTCAAACAGGTGACTGTACTAAAAACTAAATCTATCTTGATCATGTGAGCTGTAGCTTGACTCTGGGGAAGAGAACTTATTAATAAGTCCAAATATTTTTTCTTCCAAACTTCATGGTTCATTCACACTAGACAAGTTAAGATATTCGTGGGGAAGTACAATACAAATGAGCTTTTCATGCTTCTCTTAGCAAACCATTACAGATTTATCTGCACGTACAACAAAAAAAAGGTATAACTTGAAGAACATAAAGAAAATAAGGCAATGTAAAAACTGACTTTTACCAGCAACAACAAAAAAAATAAAAGTCAATGCAAGGTTCTTGAAAACGATTCTTGTTGTTGTATATGTGTCCGTGATGGTAATAAATATAAGCAACTAAAAATGTGGAAATTATATGTATGGGTCAAAAAGATAAATTTTGGCCAAATTAAGACAGAAAGAACTAATCTCCTTCTTGAGTCAGAGATGATATTTTGGCCTTAAATGGTGACAGATGAATTGAGGAGGTTAGAGGCATAGGGAGAAATATTTTTTTATGTCTCGTACCATTTGAGTTTGAGGAATGGAGAAGATTTTTTTTTTTTTTTAATGGTGTTCAACATGTATAAAATAGGGGGAATTTGAAGGGAAATGGGCAAAAATAACATTAAAAAAAATTATATTTTACTCAATAGTCAAATCATTCATATGTGGCACAATCTTCACCCTTAAATAAATTTAGGTTTTTCGATTTTTTTTTTTTTTATGTTTTAGTTATTCAACAAATTCACCCGTTTGAATAACCAAAAAAAAAAAAAACCAAAAAATATAGATTTAAGGGTGAGGATATTGGTACATAGGGGTTAGATTATGGAGTAAAATATAGTTTTTTTTATATTGATTATTTTTGTCAATTTTCCTGTGATATATTGTTATAATGTAAGAAAAAAGGGATCGCAACCAATTTATACTCAGATTCTCCATACAGAACTAGTCCAAAACATGAGTAAATTCGCAGGAAACATACACAAAACTGGTAGCATCTGACTAATTTTTGAAGACGCTTGGGACGAGCTAGTAATGAGGACAATAACATTCTCAGAGTGGTGAGCTTAGCAGTCAAGCAAAGATTCAAAGTAATGGATGTATTCTTGTTCTGTGTAGATTTTTTAACTACATGTTTACTAGTATTTGTCTTCTCAATACCTACATGCTGTTAGGTCTTTTTNTTTTGGTTTTTTTTTTTTTTTTTTTTTTTACTTTAAATTTATGATAACAAAATGAAACACTTGCTACACAGCATAAAGAAGTTAAGATGTTTTAAACTGATATTCCCTCTCAACTTTTATGTTTTAAGAAATAAACATTTTTTATGCATAACTAAAATTCACCTTAACAATTTCAACTGCTGTATAAATTGCATTCTTCTCACTATTATTACCCATTTTAATCATAAATATTTCTTGTTCTTTTATGCATTCAACAAAACAAGAAACCAAAAGAATAAAAAAAACAAAACCTTCAATAAGTTGATACGGGGGACCATAAGAGTTCATGGATGGGAATGAGATCGAACATGAATATAAGAACTCCCACCTTATGTACATTTTTTTTTCATCTGCTCCACCGTAATTTTTTTGTCTTCTGCTAATTTTGAATCTTAATCAAATTAGATGGAAAATACGATGAGAAAAATAGACCAATAAAGTTACTGTTTTTTCGACAAAATATGTAAGAAATATATATATTTTTTTTTAAGAAAAAGAGACCAATAGCGTGAGTGAGAGGTAAAATCACATAAATGGGACCATGAGGCTTTTGACAAGAACAACTGCGAAATCAGTAAATTTATTGACAAACAATGCAGTTCTACTTCTACGTGTGGGGTCAAACGTATAATTCAAAGATTCGTTGGTATAGTTAATAATGTGATGTAAGAACTTTGACTATTTCCTCTTTGAGACCGTGGGATTGGCATTATTTCACCAGGCTACGGTATAAATATATAAATATTTCTCATTCTTTTTTTTAATATAATTTTTTTTTTATAAAGTGACCGTAGTCTAGAGACAAAAGTATCTACGTTTACTTAGTCTCTCACCTTCACATCTGAAATCGAGTCTCCTTATTACTTTATGTAATCCATTTAAGCTAACGGGACAATCAATTGTGGATCATACAAATTATATTATTGACAAACAAAAAGAATATTTTCAGGATTTTTGTAACATTTTTTTTTTTATTTGACACTATAATTGATGAATTTGTTTACTTACTATATGAGTTTTAATGATTTGCAGTTTAAAAAGGGTTCAGTAAGGATAAATATAGCAAACGAATTCGAGTTACAAAATTGCTAGTTGACTATTCGGTATTCTGCGCTCACAATATATTATTACAATTTATCATATTAGTGCAAAATTGTAATAAAAGAACATATGAAATGTTTTAATGTTTCCTCCAAACTGGAACCATACGGAGATCTGTCTAGTTTCCAAGGTATCCGCACCCATTCGAATGACGGAGCTTAGACCAACATATTAGCGCTAATATAAAACAAAATATTAGCGCATAAATTATAATAAAACAACAATTTTGTGACTATTCAGTATTCTGTGCTCATTCATTCGATTTAAAAAAATAGATGCTATCTAATATTATAATTTTTATCATTTAAACAGTTACGTACAGAACGCATAAATTCACATATACTATATGTATTAATTTATTTGAATGTCTACGTTATCTTACATCTAACTTAATTCATGCAGGTCTCACACATTAATCAGTTCACATACCTTTAAGCTTTGATGTAACTACTTCAGTATATTCTTTAGCCAAAAGCAATCTAACATCACTTGGATAGCTTTCTTAAAAAACACACTTTGATACTATGGAAAAAGCAATGAAGAATTGATACAAAATCCACATTGTAAATTCTGGATAATTGCAATTGATACAAAATCCACATTGTAAATTCTGGATAATTGCAAATTGATGATAAAAGAGTCGAGACTATTATACAAAAGTTGAAAGAAGAAGATTGCTTTACGTAACGTAGGCGTTTTAATGAAATATAATATATTAGCAATGACTTTTTTGGACACTATGATTGGCTACAATGATCTTATTTGGTCATGTGAGGAGGCAAAGTATATCTTTAATTACATCATCTATACTGATGTTTCTCCCCTTATCCAATGATATCGCCTAACATCACGTTAATTAAGTCCTACACTTAGCTTAGATTAGTAGTAACTGTCAACTTTAATTATAATCCAACAATCACGCCCATTTAACCAATCTTAATTTGTCATACAAACTCATGTGACATTTTGATAAAAACAAACTCATGTGAAATTTTGTATAAATGTTCGTGCGTGCGCGTGTGTAAAGAACAACATGGTCGATTTGTCCGTGGTTGGACTAGTCTGGTTACAAGTTACAACAGTGTTCTGTAGTTAGACCCTGAGTTTTGATGTTCTTATTTCCAATTGGGGAATGTCACTATTTTTCCAAATATATCAATTTTAAATATTTTATAATGTTATAAGATTTTAGGGTTCATGATCCAGACTTAAAGGTTAAAACCCTAAAATCATAAACCTTATAAAAAAGTTTTGACTCTAAAATTCATAAAATCTAAATCCTAAAATCTTAAACGTTAAACCCAAATAGTTATTAAATATTAAATCTTAACCTTTTCAAGTTTTAACTCTAAACTCTAAAACCTATAACCCTAAATAAACTTTAAATCCTTGAAAAATAATATTTTCAAAAATAAGTAAATGATATTTTTTTAAAATGATCAACCCAAAGTGGTAACCGAGAGAATTCATCTTTCCAACTTTAAATGGTATTTTGTTTTTGTTTATTCGAAATTGGATGTATTCAATTATTCATCTTCCAGAAAAATTAGGAATATATGGTCCCTGTTTCTGTTTTCTTTGGATACTCACTTGAAAGTCCTAATTGCTACACCATGCATCAAATCTCATCCTAACGAAGTTTTTTGACTTTAGGGGCATAACTGGTTTTGCATTTTGAATATTCAGTACTTTCACAGTAAAAGGTAAACTGAAAGTAAAAAACAAAAAAAATGAACTTTGTTGATTTGCCATTTGCCATAAATGAAATGAAGGGTTGCTCTGTGGAAATCACATGTCGCCCACTTTGAGATGTTACAATTCGGCGAGGGTGAGGCTAGCTAGTGTAAAAAATGTGGTGGTAGCTGTCTAGTTGAGGTTTATCTCTCGTAGGTTTTTACCGTTTCAACAATAATAAATTTTAGGTCATAAACTATTTCTTTTTAAAAATTTGTATTAACTATAGAAGTTATTTCCTTCTTAGTTATATACTGGGTTCGATTGGTGTACATAAATGGGAAAGAGAGGGAAGGGAGAGAGAGAGAGGGAGAGGGACAAAAATTACATAAATCCGATTCATCTCTCTCCCATCATATCCCACCGTTTTACTGAAGTAGAAAAATATAACATGAAATTAGGAAAAGACAAAAAAATAAGGCTCTGATTGGTGTATTACGAGGGAGAAAGAGGGAAGGGAGAGAGAGGGAAAGAGAGGGAAGTGAAATAAGTAAATAACCTCCCTTCCCTTCCCACCTAGAAAAGCTAGTAGAAAATTATAACTAAAACTTAAGAAAAAGACAAAAAAATAAAGTGGGAAACCACATAATTTTTTCTCTTCCCTTCCCTCGCAATTGGTAAAAAGTTAGTGGGATTTTGTTGATTCTTTTTCCCTCTCCCTCCCTTCCCACTATTATGGGAAACCAATCGGAGCCTAAAAGTGGGAGAGAGTTGAATTTTTCTCATCCCCAAGAAATCCCTTCCCACCTGATTGGTTAATCTCTAGAGGGAGATGGTGAAATTTTTTTTCTTCTCTTTCCCTTCCCACTATTGTGATTAAACAATCAGACCCACTATTTTTTGCAAGTTTAACTCTTCGCATAATTTCTAAATAAAATTTATTAGCAGTTAAAAGGAAAAAAAGCTACACATATATAGCAGAGTCTTCGAAATCTCTAACACTAATATTTAATATTATAAAAAATGAAAATGACTAACACTAATTTATAATATTATAAAAAATCAATCCATTGTTTATCGATTATTTTTTAGTAGAAATTTCGATATTTCTCACAGAATTAAGAATATGAACATGCTATGATTATCGACTATAATGACCTCAGGTTCAATCTTGCTAATAAGTTCATTATTCATCAATCTCAAATCCACACAACCGAACGAAATGTGTTGGTTAGAGATAAAACGAACAAACTATATTTATTTTTTCATCTAAACTTATCTTATTCACCAACAAGGATACAAGGTCAGATTACAAAGCCGGAAACTCCGGAGACTAAGGCCAAACAAGGGAGACGGTATTTTCAAAGCGGAATGATACAAACCCAGATGAAACACTACTAGAAACCTGAAGGAAATACCAAATGAAACCCAAAGACAGAAATCTAAAGAGGCGCCGATCAAACTGAGATAACCATACTAGCCTTCCTATCAAAAACCGGAAGTGAGCTGAACCGACGAAGAGCTTTGGCTATAACACACCACACCGCAGAGCCCTAGAGGGCCAACCAAACGGACAAAGAGTCCTCCCATACGAATGAGTACTACCTCCACAATGAATAGTGCCGGCTGAGATCGATCAAGGAACAGAACACAGAGGACTAAACCAATAATCAAAACCAGAACGAAACCGGATAGAGGACCAAAGCAAAAACTACACCGTGAATAGGCTACACTTGAGAGCAGAGACAAGGAAACCAAAAGGCAACCTCAGTTTAACACGAGCCCAAACCAAAGAACCACAAGAAGGAAAACTACAAAGGACTAAAAAGAAACTACAAACCAAGATTAAGGAGAGAGCAAGGATGAACCAATCTGAGACAAAAGCTAGGCCAGACTAGGACTCAAGGACGTTTGCTACGGCACCGAGAACCAAAAGGCTCTGGCGTCTTTGAATCCCACAAACTAACCTCTGAAACAGATCGCAAACCTCATCTCACTCTCATCCAAAGATCTCAGGGAGCACCACCAGAATAGAAAACAGGAAAATAAAAGCAAACTAGGGAAAAGGGAAGCAGGGGAACCGACGCCGGCGATGATGTAGCCGCCACGCGCCGGTTCAAACAAAGGAAGATAGATGCGGCGGCGATGGGGAAGAGAGAGAACAGAGAGAAAAAAAGGGCGAACCCAAACCTGAAACGAAAAAACTATATAGGTGGTTGCATTCCTCACTAATAAATTTATATCCAAAATGTTATACTATCAAATATATAACATATTCATTAAATACGTTATATATGTGGCAAAGTCATAACTGTAGATGCATCTCAAGGTTTAAGGTTGAATTTTATTGCTGAAATCTAATTTTATATATTATGATATTTTCTCGGAAAAAACTAAGATAATGAATGGTGAGTCTTTTTTCTTTTTTTTCTTTTTTTTTTGGTAAAGAATGGTGAGTCTCTTACTACAATTTTACATAGTGGAATTTGACTATTTTTTTAATTATATTATCATTAATATTTAATTACAAATCTTATTTATTTTCATCTTTTATATGAATCATCTTTATTTTGTAGCACATGTTTTTATTTTTCTTATCGTACGTAAAATTGTTCTTAATTAATTTCGCATAGCAAAATGTGATAATTTGAAACCTAAGAAGTGTAGACATATAACATCAAATTCGAGAGTTAGGCCAACTCCAACGTGACGCTATCACACCAAATATGCCATTGTTACTTGCTCCAATGGGACGGATAAATAGGACGTTAAAACATGATTTTGATGTAGTGTGAACAGTGTTACACCAAATATGGTGTAAAACTATTCACAACACCAAACATTAAAAAATATATTTTTTTCTAAAATGTAATTTTATAAATGTTTGTCAAATGATTAAAATTCTCATATAAGAAATAATTATACTTAAACTTTTCAAAATAACTATAATTAATACAAAACTTTAATTAATTGGAAAATTATTAATTCGATACGCAAATTTATTAAAATTAGAAATACATATTAAAGTTCGATTATCATACTAACACACGGAAAAAAACAAACAAACATAAACAAAATAATTTTTAAGGACATAATATAAAATGAAACAACTTAATACCCATGAAAATCATTTCCGTTGAGATAATTATAATACGCAAATTCAAGCATTTTTAGCTCGACACAGATAAATTAGGGACTGGGACACTCATTTTTTCTACTATTTTTAATTTATCTATTGTAATATTATGTTTAACTTATAATTAATCATTTTGAAGAATAATACTATAATAGTATTTATCAAAACCATTAAAAAAAATTTAAAATTTAATAATATAATAATAGAAAATCTTGTTTTTGGTGTGATATTTGGTGTTGTGGTTAGAGATGAAATACACTATAACACCAAATTTGGTGTGATTTCTACACTAAATTTGGTGCAATGGTTGGAGATGCCCTTAGTGAGGAGATAACGAAATTTCTGATTCAGAAAAATTGTAGAATTTAGACATAAACTTCATGTTAAACCTAAACTAAATGTCTTGAATCTCTATAGACAGATAATAACTACTGGACAGTTAAAATGTATTTAAAACAGCATAATCCCATGCTACCCAACAATGCATTAATCTTTAAACAGCATGAAGACCACCGGTTAAACCCGAAATCTCTATTTATTTTCTGGTCAACAACCAAGAACCTTTAACACTCCCATACAAATACAATAACCAGCAGTATAATGTTAAGTCAGTGAGAAAAATTTATTAAAATGTCACATCACTAGTTTAATAAAAAGGTTAAAAACCTGACAAGAGATTCAAATATCAAAGCCTTTGTTAACTCTGTTAAAGCTTATGGATATACTTATATCAACCTTAGGTAAAATTGTATCACATTTTTATAACACAAAAAAGGGAGCTTCAAAGGAAAAAATTAGAGACCGTTTCCTCGAGACAAGCAGATTCTCAATCCTCGAGACACTGTCAGTGGAAAACAACTCTCTCTCTTCCTCTTTCAAAAAGAACAAAGAAAACTTAAAATTACAAAAGCCAAGAAAAAGCCCATTATTACTAAAAGCATAACTCCACACTGTAAAAAGCCACTCAAGAACACTGCTCACTAACAACAGAGCAGAACAAGAACAAGAAACCATGTCTTAACCACTCTCTTCTTCTCTTCTCCTCTAACTAACTCTAAATCCCTCAAAGAGTTCCATTTTTTTTTATAACAATGATGCTTCAAAGAAGCTACATTGTTCTTTTTTCTCTTGCTCTGTTCGTTCCCCACTCGAGTCTCGCTATGTTCAACAACACTCTCTTTCTCGTACCACATCCTGACCCAGAACTCGTCGCACTTGATGTTCATAGGTACTCATACTACATTTCCTCCCCCGGATCTACATTTTATCTCTCTCGTTACAGTATTTTTAATCTGTGTCCTTGTAAATCTGAGGTTGTTACTCTGTTTTGTCCTGTGTTATGTTTATAAATCTCCGGTTTACTCAAATCGTACCGACTTTAATTATCCGGTTTAACTGTTTTCACAGAAGAGTAAATGCTTCTATATCAAGACGTCAAGCTATGGACACGACGGACCAAGCCGGTTCAACACCGTGCTTTACCGGAAACCCAATCGATGACTGTTGGAAATGTGACCCAAACTGGCCCAATAACCGGCAAGCTTTAGCCGACTGCGCTATCGGGTTCGGACAGTACGCCCTAGGAGGCAAAGGTGGTCGGTTTTACTTCGTCACTGATTCTTCTGACCATGATGTCGTCAACCCTCAACCGGGAACTCTCAGGTACCATACCAAAAATCCAGACATTTGTTCGCTAACCGACTAAACCGGATTTTTATCCTACAAAAGTCTTTGTTACAGTCTTGGGTCTTGAGTCTTCTTGACAAATAGACAAAAATGTGTTGTTTTTGGTTCAAGACAAAACTATCATCTTTTAATACTCGGTTTTTGCATACTTAACTCTAAGATTATTATAAGTCGTTAGTTAACAACATTATACTTAGGAAAAAGAAAAATACATGTAACACCAAAACCCTACCCTAAACACTTTCATAATTATATTAAAACCCTGTGTGAAATAAGATTCTGTTTAAGCTACGTTTATTACTTCTACATTAACCTCTCTCTCTCTCTCTCTCTCTCTCTCGTCATGTCTTATTCACATGCCCCACACCAATCTATTACGTACGACTTTGTCAACACCACTTGTTTCTAAACAAGGCCAAAATATTTCCTAATAGACCCTCCATTTTGTAGAAATACTCCCAACAACCCTAAACTTCCCTTAATTTGACAATAAACCCCCTCAAGTTCCTTTTAAAACGTTTGAAATAGCTCTATGTTTTCATTAATTATCCGTTTACTAGACATGAAAATGTAATGTTTATAATTTGTTGTGTCTCCTGCAATGTAATTATTAACACTGTCCCCTGAAAATGTCCCACCCGGTTCACATGTTTAGATAACTTAAAGTAGTAGGTAGAGACTCGCATGCAAGACCGGTTCTGAAATATTTTTGGGATCTTATACCAATGCATGTTGTTTTTCCAATAATAAACAACTATAGTAAAAACAAAAGTGTATTGGGGACCTCCAATAATTTTAGGGAATCTTTAACAATGTCAAAGGTTTCGGGTTTTCAATGTGAATATAGTTATACTTAATTTGGTGACAGATATGGAGTGATACAACAAGAGCCATTGTGGATAGTGTTCCCAAGCAACATGATGATAAAATTAAAGCAAGAGCTAATATTCAATAGTTACAAGACACTTGATGGAAGAGGAGCTAATGTTCACATTGTTGGTGGTGGCTGCATCACTCTTCAATATGTCTCCAATGTCATCATTCACAACATTCATATTCACCATTGTTACGCATCCGGTAAATTCCTTTTTTACCCTTTTCACATTTACCCTTTTTATCTCTAACCATATCTTTAATATCTTCCTTAAGATAACCATTTTTACTTCATTTTCTTCCACATTATGACCCCAATATTGAAATTAAGTTGGATAACGAAAAATAAATCAAAACATGTATCAAAAGAGTATATATTCTCTTTATTTTTTTGGTTTTTTTTATTTTTAACTTTTTGTAATTTTCTTCCGTGAGATAATTATTGACGTGACCCGAATAATTTAGTAGGGTCCCTTGTGTTTGTACATATTTTCCCTCTCATTCATTGGTGTTTTCCCACGCAATTAAAGAACAAATGTGTGTTTGATCCCGCAGCATTTATTGAAAATTCATTAAAGCTCATAGTAACAAAAGCAAACAAAGTAACAAAAGCAAAATTTGTTGTCGTTCCTGAAACGAAATGTATATAGCATTTATTGGTTTAATCCTGAATGTGTTCTGAAATTGTTTGTCCAGGGAATACTAACATACGGTCAAGCCCCACGCATTACGGGTTCAGGACGAAATCGGACGGTGATGGTATCTCAATCTTTGGATCAAAGGACATTTGGATTGACCATTGTTCTCTATCAAGATGTAAGGATGGTTTGATCGATGCTGTGATGGGTTCCACTGGGATTACGATCTCGAATAACTTCTTTTCTCATCACAATGAAGTTATGCTTCTTGGTCATAGTGACCATTACGAGCCGGACAGTGGCATGCAGGTCACAAGCACACTAATTAGTCCATAGTTCATTTTTTCTTATGACTATTAATTTATTTGATTTTTAATTAGAGAGTTATGTTTGTGTGATTTTTTAGGTAACGATTGCGTTTAATCACTTCGGAGAGAAATTGATACAAAGGATGCCAAGATGTCGACGCGGATATATCCATGTGGTGAATAACGATTTTACACAGTGGGAAATGTATGCCATTGGCGGTAGCGGTAACCCGACTATTAATAGTCAGGGTAACCGCTACACCGCCCCATCCAACCCGTTTGCCAAAGAGGTAATAACCCCATTTAAGTGTTATTCCAATAAAGTTAGAAAATTAATAGAAGGTTTCTATCAGTTTAGTCCTAATGAAAGTAAATATCGTATCATTGTGTAGGTGACTAAGAGAGTGGAAACGCCGGATGGCGATTGGAAAGGATGGAATTGGAGATCCGAGGGAGACATTTTGGTCAATGGAGCGTTCTTCGTCGCCTCTGGAGAAGGTGCGGAGATGAGGTACGAGAAGGCGTATAGCGTCGAGCCTAAATCCGCCTCGTTCATCGACCAAATTACATTTCATACCGGTGTTCTCGGAGTTGGTGGCAGGTTTGGATTCTACATTCTATCTTACAAGTCATTCACTCTTTGCCAATTCTTCATTTTTAAAAAGCAGTTTGTTAAATTTTACTAAAGTACAGTATATGAGAATCTTCCTTTTACACAATATATACCATATAAATCGTATTGTATATGTCTATGTATTATTTTTTTTTGTTGTTTGCATTATTTTTGTTTTCTACAACTTTTGCCTTTAACTTTAGACTTTATCTTTTTGTCTAATTCCTTTTTACCCCACTGGTCCATAAACATAGCTCATTAACCTCAAAGAAAGTGAAATGGAGCTAATTTAGGGTGTTTTGATTACACAGGAATAACAATCTAGGGATGTGGACTACTACTGGATCCGAAGGCAATGGCAATGGCGGTACGGATTCTTACAATGACTATACCGATGAAATGTCTGGTACCGGTACAACTAACCGGTTATCATTTTCAGTTCTTGTGTTAGCTTTCATGCTCCATTCAATATCATATTTGGTCATGTTCACTTCCCCAACCCCAACCCAACTACTGTTCAGGTTGTGACATCAACTTAACAATTTAATTAAGGAACAAGAAAAGAAAAAAAATTGTTCTCAATCTCATTGTCATGTATGTTTTAAAATGTTCTTGAATAGATAAATTATGGTAAAAATCTACTTTTTCATTTTTATGAACATTTTTAAAAAATTATATATAGGTGTAGACAATAAACAAGACATGTCAGTGGACTCAGGGCTGCATGCCTGTAACAATCACATTTAATTGTCCAGAACAATCCCACGAATTGTACAATCAATTATGCATATAAGTAATCTTGAGGTTGTAGTCGTCATATCTTATCTTTAATCACATAACTAATAGAGATTAATTGTGTATATTATCTTGTTCCTTTGTCTTTTGATAATTTTATACAAGAGGGGCGTTCCATACATGCATCTACACTTCATTTCATATATAAATACATTACTTAAATGTGACAAATAAATAAAATATATATTACTTATGGATATTGTAATTTAATATATGGAACATTATATACTTTTACCCTAAATAAATAACATATTTAACGTTTTTTAACAGATAATTTAGCACAAAGTACACCAAACGATTAATTAAATTCAGATTAATAATTCCTACCAAAAAAAAAAAAAATTCAGATTAAAGATAGAGCCCATCAAGGCATTAACCAATAATGTCAACCGAAGACCTAATACTTTTTTCATGCATTGGAGCATGAAGTTCTCATGTTTTTGCAGTTGTATAACAAGACTTGATCGTAATATTGTACACATCAAAGTTATGTGATATTACATAGTTATGTTATGGATCTTATGATGGATATGTATAGTACATTAATTTACGTTTTATGAATTTGTTTAGTGAAAATTATCATTGTGTAAAAACTAACAAATCTATATTCAATGTGACTTAATTATCAAATGGTTCGTGGTCCAGTGGTTATTTGATTATCTAAGATCACTAGTTCCATTTTATTTGGGATGAATGACTTTGAAACGGTGTTATCAATTGCTCACCCCTGTGATGCAGGAGCTATTTTCATATTTTCCTGTTTCATTCCTCTAGTTTTACTTTTATGCTTTTATGGTGTTTTTCTTTTATTTTCGGTGTTTTTCCTTTTTCTTAATTTCCTTATTACTTAGTATTTTCCTAATTTATGTTTGGGATTTCATTATAAAAGGATCCCTAGGTGATTGTAACTTTCATCATCTCATAATTAATTCTATTCAAGTTTAAGAGCTTTTCTCTCTTTGAGAGCTTTTATCTTTTCTGGTGGATTCCAGAGATTATCTGGTGGATTCCAGATATTTTCTAACAAGTCTAGCGCTTGCTGGCTTGAGTTTAAACTGGGATTAGCGCTTGCTTTTCCTAGGATTTTTCCGACTGCGTCACCCTGGCATTCAGGGAGATTAAGGACCAGAAGTATAAGACTTCTAAGGTTTATAAAAAATGAAGAATTTTGACGTAATATGTCGAGTGTGGCTGATTGGATAATTAGTTTGCACTTTAACCTACTAGTCAAGTTTTTGTTTGAAATCAGGCTCAAAATAAGTTCAAATTGTACATGTGTTGTGTATCAAGCAAGCTAGCTTTAGATGAATCTCAAAGCAAAGAAGAGAAAAACATTGAAGGTGAATATTTTTTTTCTACGGTTTTCTTATTAATCATCTATAAACCTAAGACTCAAATATGTACATCTCAGGGAAATATGATACACCTAGACAAATATCTTTTGTCTACGATTTCTAAAAGATATATATCTTACCTTCCGCCCATTGTTCAATGATTGTTTATGATGGCGTTCGGATAAGAACATGAAAATCGAAAAAACCTTTTTTCACTACTACTTTCAGATTTAGTAATCCAAGAGTTAGAAGTCCCGGAAAACCCCAGTTAAATTATCACACAAGAAAGAAATTTCAACATAGAATCAAGAAACAAATTTTACACTTATGACCATAACGAACACTGAAACTCTTCAAAGTCTCTAGCCTCTTGAAACCACCAAGAACCAATGTTAAGGTCGTTCTTGTTGTTGTTATCATTGCTGCAACTGCTATTGTCTTCTACGTGACTGGCTTCACTTTGGTCTGTAGAAATTTCTGAAATCCAGTCCGAGATCCGGTTTTCATATGGCGAATTCATAACACCAAAGTTTTCTCTTTCGCTATAAACACTATTGGTTACTTTGTCACTTTCCATAATTCTCTGGTTAAATTCCTTCACAATTTCATCAAAACCATGTTCATGAGTCGTACTTGTCCTTGTGGCCTCTGTTTCCTTATACTTGCGCAACATTTCTCCTCCTGTATTTCCTCTCCAGTCAATCATCCTCTCTTGAGCAAACACATTTTTGTATTTACCATAACTTTGAGCATCCATTTTCTTTCTAAAATGAGTCCTCCAATAGTTTTTAATCTCGTTATCAGTCCTCCCGGGTAATCTTCTTGCAATCTTCGACCACCTATTGATATACAATATTAGTTCAAACCAAAAATACAATCATGTAATTATTATGTATCTAAGCTTATGTTGTTGGTCTTACTTGTTGCCCCATAGTGCATGGAGCTGAAGAATAATCATTTCTTCTTCTTGATTCATCGGTCCACGCTTCAGACCAGGATTCAAATAATTCATCCACCTTAGCCTACAACTCTTACCACTCCTCTTCAAACCTATGAGAACAAAATTACACAAGTTACACAACTAACAAACTTATGCTTAGACACACGGTAAAATTAAGTTTCCAAGTAGTGTACCGGAAACTCTAGCTAAAGAATCCCAACGACTGTCTCCCAAAAGGGTAACGAACTTCACTAGCTGCGCATCCTCTTCTTCGAGCCATGGCCCTCTACGAACTGTTTCTTCCTTCTTATAATCCATATTTCTTTCTTAATTTGTTCGTGGCACTTAACTAAATCATTTCTAAATTTGTGGTTTGGACTTGGAAGCTTGCTTAGTCTTTGCTTAAATAGTAAAGTCATGAGTTTACCCAAATAAGGAAATGTCCAAAAAAAAGGTGACGAACACAAATGGGTTAGTGGATTACTAACATCATGCATCAGTTAGGTTCTTGTTCTTCTTTCTCGGTCATCTTTAAGTTATAGATTTGGATTAGGTTCCACGTATCTTACCTTTTTTTTTTATATTAAATATCATCAAGTTATGATTTTAATTCTATTTTAATCAGGTTTATCGCTTTCATCATCTTAGAAATTCAAATAATTTATACAAAATATCCAATCATGTTTGGTTATGGAAATTCAATTCCTTAGGGAGCTTGCGAAAAGATCAAGTATTTTAATAGGAACGAGATAAAAAGATAAAATCAGATCTTTCAGCATCTTTTCTCCACTCATTCAAGAGTGTAAGCCAACGAAGCTTGATTAGTTAATTAATCCCTCAAGTGTAATTAGCTTAAATCCTGATCTCATTTTGAAACCAAAGAGAATATGGATTTCGACGCAACTAAGAAAATGTAAACACGCCAAAGATATGTGAAATGCATAGTAATTAAGACACAGAAGCACCACGAGACTGTCAAAGTTTGGAGAAACCTAGAAGTAGTAAATGGTTTTTCTTCAGCTTTCTTTATTGATTTGCCAATCGGTTTACTTATACATAATCTTAGTTTGTACATGCCTTCTTCTGTTCCTTTCTCTCCAAGTCAAGTATGTACATGGAGCTTTGGAAAGCATAACATAGGAGAAAGTTAGCTACTCTGTCTGTTCCTAAACCGGCGCAATTTATCTAAATTCAAACACAGACCTAAACATAATCATGAATGTTTAAGTAGATTGCAAATTTGCAATCTCCGCATAATTCTTACTTTCTTCCTCATCAAATTAAACTCGCAATTAAACAGTTTCATGAATTTGTTTTTCTGTATTGAATTTGGCTTGGTTTAAACCGGTTAAGGCTTTAATCAATTTGTTTGGGTTTGAGTAGTAGTAAAGTAGACTTGGGGTTCGGGTTAAGGTCATATTCTCGAAAAGGATCAAAATTTACAAATTCCGAAACCAGATATGAGCAAGCACGAATCGGAGGTCTCAAGTTCAGATTTCGATCTCAATTCGAATCGCAATGGCAATTTAAAAATCGCACCAAGCGACGAAAGTCTCCTCGCGATTCTTGATGACATCAAATCTTCCAAATCTCCGGTTAATTATTACAAGACTGAAAACTATACATTTTGTACATGTTAAAACCAAAGCTATTTTAATCTTTTTCTTCTTGTTTTGTAACTTTTCAGGCTGTAATAAACTACGGAGCTTCATGGTACGACTTGGTCTATCTGATTTTTTCCTAAATTCCATTTCATGCTTACCAACTGTTCGATGAAATGCCTCAGTGAGAAAGTTCTATTTCGGTTTCTGAGATTTGTAGTGTTTTGAATTTGAATATTGTTATGCAGGTGTGGGGTTTGTAGCCAGATGATACCGGCATTTCAAGAGCTCAGCAACGTTTTCCAAAAGCTCAAGTTTGTTTACGCGGATATCGACGAGTGCCCCGAAACAACCCGTCACATACGTTACACTCCCACGTTTCAGTTTTACAGAAACGGCGAAAAAGTTGACGAGATGTTTGGTGCTGGTGAAGAGAGGCTCCATGATCGTCTTTGGCTTCACTCCTGAAATCTTGGTGATGTGTTTCATTTAACTCAAAGCTTTATTTAAATGACCCAAATATCTAGCTCTTGGATAGCTTCAACTTGGGTGTTGAATTTTTCAACTAGTAAAATAAATAAATCAAAACAGCCCTTTTCTACATAATTGATACATTATTTGGTGATCCTAAAGTTAATTTCTTACAATTGTTTCCACACAACTAAAAACATTGATTACATTTGGTTTGGTTTCATCCTAAAGATTGGTGCCTAAAGAGAAGACAAAATTTGGTTATTTGATCGTAAATGGGTCTCTTCTGCAATTTCTTAAATTCGGGTGTTGATTTCAAAAATATGATAGTTGATGACATGGGATTGAGACCAGCATAGATCAGTACATTGGCCACGTTGGAGAGATGGTCCATTCTCTTTTAGCCGTGAACATTCTAGAATACCAACCATTAAGACTTTTCATTCTAGCCATTACGACCGACCTCGCATATTTGTTTATTACATATTTTTCCACTAAAATTAATAATTTATTATGTATAACTTCAATTAATTTGCATAAGAGATTTAACGTTCAGGGAAAAGATTTAACCATAAAACTAAACTAAACATAGAATATAACATTTGTTCTGTTTATAGAATATATTTTGTGTATATATGAATGTAAATTCTTTCTTGAATTTGTAATACGTCTTACGAATTTCTTATATATATACAACTTTGATTTTGCAAACATCAAAGTATTCTTAAAACTCGTAGATACATAAGACATTTTTTTCTTCTTAATTTCAAAAAGAAGATTCAAAGTATGTAATTAAGAATAAAAACTAAAAAGCAATTATATAACGCCAAAAATACAACAAAAATGGAAACTCCAAACAAAATATATAAAGAACTTTTCTTAAAATGTTTTTTTTTTTTAAAATAAACATTTCTTTGATGACAAGAAATGTATTTATCAGCTTGTTATATAAAAACACACACCTGTCTGTTTGTATTCACAAAGCCGATCACTTCCCTAAAATTACACTTCTCTCCAAAATATCTTCTTCTTCATCTCTCTGCACGAAGCTCTCATCTCTCTGCACGAAGCTCTCATCTATGGCTGCTAATCAAGCTGAATCACCTGATTCGTAAGTACTTGCAGAACTTCATAGTAGTTCTTTTTTTATCTAGAGCTTTTGATTCAATTTCGTTGTCTGGTTCAGGAAGGGGACGAAGAGAGATTTTAGCACTGCGATTCTCGAGAGGAAGAAGGCGGCGAATCGTTTGGTTGTTGATGAAGCCATCAACGATGATAACTCCGTCGTGTCTCTTCACCCTGAGACTATGGAGAAATTACAGCTCTTTCGTGGCGATACTGTCTTAATCAAGGTTTGATTTTTATTCTTTTTGCTTAATTTGCTAGACTTGAGGGTTTAGGAGGGTTTCGGGTTTGTATTTGAGTTGATTGTTCTGTGTTTGCTGCTTCTGGGTCTTTCAAAAGTCTTGATTTTGATGCGTATTGAGGTTACAGAATTGTTGGGTCTTTCAGTTTTAAGCTTGAGAATGTTTCTTCAGTTGTGTGTATTGATGTTTTTGGGTATTGTGTTGTTGCAGGGGAAGAAGAGGAAGGATACTGTGTGTATTGCTTTAGCTGATGATACTTGTGATGAGCCCAAAATTAGGATGAACAAGGTTGTTAGGTCTAATCTGAGGGTTAGGCTTGGGGATGTTATCTCTCTTCATCAGTGTCCTGATGTCAAGTATGGGAAGAGAGTTCACATCTTACCTGTTGATGATACTATTGAAGGAGTTACTGGAAGTATATTTGATGCTTACCTTAAACGTGAGTCTTTATTTTATGCCAATTTATGATTTTGGCTCTGCTTTCTATGTTTCTTTGTGTTTTATTCTAACATGGTAGTTCAATATCTTGTCAGCTTATTTCTTGGAGGCATACCGTCCCGTGAGGAAGGGTGATCTTTTCTTAGTTAGAGGAGGGATGAGAAGTATTGAGTTTAAGGTTATTGAGACCGATCCTGCTGAGTATTGTGTGGTTGCTCCGGATACAGAGATTTTCTGTGAGGGTGAACCGATAAAGAGAGAGGATGAGGAGAGGTTGGATGAAGTTGGGTATGATGATGTTGGTGGTGTCAGGAAACAAATGGCTCAGATTCGGGAACTTGTTGAGCTTCCGTTAAGGCATCCACAGCTTTTCAAGTCTATTGGTGTGAAGCCTCCCAAGGGGATCTTGCTGTATGGTCCTCCTGGTTCTGGGAAGACGCTGATTGCTCGCGCTGTTGCTAACGAGACTGGTGCGTTTTTCTTCTGTATCAATGGTCCTGAGATTATGTCCAAGCTAGCTGGTGAGAGTGAAAGCAATCTTAGGAAAGCGTTTGAGGAAGCTGAGAAAAATGCCCCCTCAATCATTTTCATTGATGAGCTCGATTCCATTGCTCCCAAAAGAGAGAAGACGCACGGAGAAGTTGAAAGACGGATTGTTTCCCAGCTCTTGACACTTATGGATGGGCTTAAATCTCGAGCTCATGTGATTGTTATGGGAGCGACCAACCGTCCTAACAGCATTGACCCGGCTTTGAGAAGGTTTGGACGATTTGACAGGGAAATTGATATTGGTGTTCCTGATGAGATTGGTCGTCTTGAAGTTCTCAGAATTCACACTAAAAACATGAAGCTCGCCGAAGATGTAATGTTCTGTTGTCTATATGCTTATTTCCTTCTGCCTTTTTCTGTTTCTTAGTCCTGGCATGATTTACTCTTATTCAGGTTGATTTGGAAAGAGTATCCAAAGACACCCATGGATATGTTGGTGCTGATCTTGCAGCATTATGTACCGAAGCTGCTCTCCAATGCATCAGGGAAAAGATGGATGTAATTGATCTAGAAGATGAAGAGATAGATGCTGAGATACTTAATTCAATGGCTGTGACTAATGAGCATTTCCAGACAGCTCTTGGTACCAGCAATCCGTCTGCTCTACGCGAGACGGTATGTTCAAAGGATCATATTTTGGTTACAGCTATTAAATTTATTTGGTGCCATTTCTAACGGCTGTTTTAAAACTCTCATATTTTCTGTTACCAGGTTGTTGAGGTGCCTAATGTATCTTGGGAGGACATTGGTGGTCTTGAGAATGTTAAGAGGGAGCTCCAAGAGGTAAACTGAGAGTTTTAACAATTCAATATCTTTTTCAACTTTTAACCTTTGAATATGGACTAATCTGTTCATCTGTTGCTATGTGGTAGACTGTTCAATATCCAGTGGAGCATCCCGAGAAATTCGAGAAGTTTGGAATGTCTCCATCTAAAGGAGTACTTTTCTACGGTCCTCCTGGTTGTGGAAAGACCCTCTTGGCTAAGGCTATTGCAAGCGAGTGTCAAGCTAACTTCATTAGTATCAAAGGTCCTGAACTCCTCACTATGTGGTTTGGAGAGAGTGAGGCCAATGTTAGAGAGATATTCGACAAAGCACGCCAGTCTGCTCCTTGTGTTCTTTTCTTTGATGAGCTCGACTCCATAGCCACTCAGGTATTGTCCTCGGTTCCTTATTTTCTCAACCTTTGCAAACTTATGCGCTTTTCCTTTGTCTAAAAATCTGTCAGTGTAATAACAGAGAGGGAACAGTGTTGGAGATGCTGGTGGTGCAGCAGACAGAGTATTGAACCAGCTTCTTACAGAGATGGATGGTATGTCTGCTAAGAAGACTGTCTTTATCATTGGAGCAACAAACAGACCAGACATCATCGACCCTGCACTTCTGCGTCCTGGTCGTCTCGATCAGCTCATCTACATTCCTCTTCCTGATGAGGAGTCTCGTTACCAGATCTTTAAGTCTTGCTTGAGGAAGTCCCCAGTGGCTAAAGATGTTGACTTGAGGGCTCTTGCTAAGTACACGCAAGGCTTCAGTGGTGCAGACATCACAGAGATTTCCCAGCGTGCTTGCAAGTACGCGATCAGAGAAGACATCGAGAAGGTAGCTCTATCTGAAAAACTAGAATCACAGTTCCTTTGGTTTCTCTCTGTTATCTAAGTCTTATGATGTGTGATTTGGTGTTTGTTTAGGATATCGAGAGGGAGAGGAAGAGAGCAGAGACACCAGAAGCAATGGAAGAAGATGAGGAGATGATTGCAGAGATTAAAGCTGGTCACTTTGAGGAATCCATGAAATTTGCTAGGAGATCGGTGAGCGATGCAGACATTCGCAAGTATCAGGCTTTTGCTCAGACACTGCAGCAGTCTCGTGGGATTGGAAGCGATTTCAGGTTTGAAACAACAGGAGCCACTGCGACCACGGCCGGTGGAGCCGACCCTTTTGCTACTTCTGGAGGAGCAGTCGACGATGATGATCTCTATAATTAAATAATCTGATCAGAGTCTGTGTCTGCTCTCTTTCGTTTGCTGTGTATTAGTCTCTTTGTCATGTTTTATAGAGTGTTTTGTATATGATCGTTTGAGACTCTGATGAGTCTATTACCTAGTGTCATGATAAAATAAAATCAAGAGAGATGGGTTCTTGACATGCAGGTGCAAGATTTAACACTTTTAGGCACTTCCAAAAACTAGTTCCACAACAAAACCATTCAAAAAGAATCAAACCAAAGCTTTCAAGAATATGGGGTGAAACGACCAAAAGAAGCACCAACTGGTTTACATAACACTAGTATATACAGCGACTCTAAAAATGGGTCTAAGGCAATGAAATAAAATAGAAACAAGATCTGTCTTGCAGAGGAGGTGAAAACAAAATTAAAACACTACGAAACCTAGCAATTTTTTGGCGAGCACCTTCGCTTCCCTACTGTGTTGTCCACTCATATATATCCTAAAGGGGACCATATACAATTACCATGAACGAATCGGCCATCTTCACTTTTATTAACCACGTCGAAATTTTTACTGGCTCACATCAACGAGCATGCTCTAATAGTTATCAAACCAACCAATTCGGTGCTACACATGGTCTGGACCCTGGACTCACCTTAATTAACCTTTGCGGTTCCACCATCAAATCTTTTCGCTCCTTCTTTCACTTTCACACTACCGTCCACGTTTCAACATCCTGTATCGCTTTGACTAGCTTATCCCTCAATGAGCCATTTCTTAGTACGTAAAATCAAGGAAATTAATTTATCTTTTTGAGTACAAAAATCACGTTATTTATCCATAACTCTCTTTCTAAACGCTCAAAATAATTTCAAGGGACACCTATTCCACTATCCGGAAAAGTAAATCGATATAACTAATACAAATTATAAAACCTCAAACGGTAAATCTAAAATCCCTTTTTGCGTGCACAAGTGGTCTTGGCCTAGTGGCAGGTGGTAAGTCCACAGAAGGCAGACAACACCAGTGCACCCGGGATCGAGTCCCGCTATCTGCAGTATGCAGAATTTGGCTATTGGGCCGGCCAGTTGTGGCCCAAACCGCTATTAAAGTGTGGTTGATAAAAAAAAATCCCTTTTTGCGTATAAATTTAAAAATTTACGATTCTTGTTGTCTACGAATAAACTCGTATGAATCAAAATTAGCTCGATCGGTTATGAATTATTCACTGTTAACGTGTAGAATGGCAGAATTTCTATGCTGGTTTACGAGATTTCACCAATAAAAAAAAAAAAAGTAGTTATTCATCTTGTAAAATATATGACGCACACGAATATAGAGTTTGTGCATATAAAGACGACTTAGACGAGAGTGGAGTTGGGACCGGTTTATGAGAGGAATCTAACACACAGCCGCTCGTGGGAAGTCTAAAAAGACCGCTACAAATAGACAACCCCACGTGGGTGGGGGTCTAGTTTGAGAAACTCTCTCTCGCACAACTCCACACCATCTTAAACCTTTATGTTTTTATATGTATAATGAGTTATCTCTTCTTTGACCCAAAAACAAAAAACCATCAAAATCTTCTTCTTCTTCTCGGAATCTTAGTTAGATTAATAGGACTGACTTTTCACTAAATTTCTTGTGGAATTGCAAGAAAATAGATACGAATATACTCCGTACGACAAAAAATAATATAATGAGGTTATTACAGTTTGAACATAATTGGTGAAGAAGAAGTAAATATAAAAAGGAAAACAAAAATATCTTTTTAGAGAAAAATGGAGGCAAGTGTTTGGGTTTCAACGTGTGTCAGAGAGATGCACGTGTTTTCTCTTTTCATCTTTCCAACCTCAATAGGTCCCAATACTCCTACTATAATCTTCTTCTTTCTGTGTCCAATCCGCTTTTTACAATCTAATGATCGTCTCTTTTATAATTATTTTTTTTGGTCTTTTGATTTCTTACTTTTGTTAAGGATAAAATTAAACAGTTATGAGCTATTTAAGTTGAAATTGTCTGGGAAGTGGACGTTTTAATGATCTAATAATTCTATACACCTTATGCAATTGCGTAAAAAATTCCTTTCAAGTGCTTTTTTTATTTTTGTAACTATTCCTTCGAGTGTTTTTTTATATAAACTAACAAATAGTATACATGTTTTGGTAGATTTGCTTATTTGGTTGGATGCAAGATCATGTGTCTACTGTAGACCCTAGAGGCAAACGTGGAAAACTAGCTTTGTTTTGGAAATTAAGTGTAACTGTGAACTATTTTAGCTCTTCTTCTTTCTATTTATCTTGTGTATATGGGGATTTTTTTTTTTCCTTTTTTCTTTTTTAAAGACCTTTTGTGTGGGAAATAATTAGTAGAATTGAGATTTCTAGATCAGATAGTTCATACATTTTGAGAGATTTTAACGAGTTTTTGTATAATGGAGAAAAGTTTAGTGATCCCTCTAGAGGCGATGGAGGAGTCCTTTGATCCTTTTGCTAATATGATCGAAGAGTTGCCTAGCTCAGAGAATCCCCGTACTTAGGGTGGTATGAGATATGATCATTGAGTTCAATGTATATAAGATAAGTGCTTAAGGAATTGATCTTGGTTTAATCGTATTCCTGCTTTTAATCAAACCTTCGTGGAGAAGAGAGGCTCAAATAATAAATTTGTTCTATTCAATATGAACTCTTCTCAGCAGTTTTATAAAGGTTAATTCGTTTTGACTCTCGTTTGATTCACAAACCTTTAATTAGAGAGTCTGTAGAGACTCTGATCATATATTTGTTCTATTCAATGTGATATCTTCTTAATTAGCTCTATATATATATATGCATGCTAGAATATCATTCCCATAACAATTTAATAATATATTCAATATCATGTTAATTTTCATGAAAATCTAATTTAAACCCAATTGACAATTAATAGAGACCATTTTCCCTTATCCATTAATAATCATTCTCATCTTGAATATGAATATGAAAGAGTATAAATTCAAGCTATGACATTTCTTTTTTACAATCCATTAAAACATACTAATGATAAGCACTTAAGCGTACATTATATATATGTATGGTTCCCTTGTAGTAATGTGATATGATTTGCAAAACAACAAAACTCTTGACGTCTCTATACATCTTTATTCCCTTTACTCTCCAATTTTGTAGTAACGTTAAAAAGCGGAATAAGCAAAATAACAAAACTCTCCACCGATTCTGAGTTAGTGGAAGACAACACAATAGAAGAAATATGATTCCAAGAACAGTATTAAATAATAATACCTTCAAAGATTATCGGGACAATAATTATGAGAGCAACGATGTTTTTGCCCGTCTCTTTCGTCAATGATGCTGACTTTTACTTGTACATATCAAGTCTCCCTTAAAAGTCACTCTCATTTTCTCAATTATCATATTCTATTTAACTTATTGTTGATTTTATTACTCGGAAAAAGTAACAGCTTGACAAAACAGTGCTGTGAGTCAGTAGAAATAATTTAAAACAGTAACGAGAATAAGGACCGCACGAGTGTATTTGCACAGCTTTTCATCTTTTTACTATTTTCTTATACGAAAAGTTTCGCCTCAATGATTCACATTGTCGGCTCACAGAATTCCCACCTACATTTGGTTTTCTACACATGTACTACTATTTTACCATTCAAATATCTAAACCGGAAATAGATATGTTCAACGTTAATTTAATGTATAGTCAATTAGTCATTTTAATTGTTGTTGTTAGTTTACTTCCACTGCTTTAATTAATATTAGTATATTGACGCCAAAAATAAAATAAAAAAGCAAACAAAACTGAAACAAATTTTATATCACGTGCATGCTCTTGCTACAAGTCGTGAACATATCCGACATGCCGCAACTGCTGATTCTTTAACGTTTAACACAAAACAAAACAAAACAGGGGCTAAACATTGTCAAAACATTGTTTTCTTTCTTTTTGAATATTGTTATACGTTAGAAAATTTTCTACGTGTAACAATATATATTCTATATATGTTCTACGATGATTCATTAAGAACACAATGAGTGTCTTAAATTTAAAATATTATTATAATCTATTATCAATTTATTATAATAATTCATTAATCTTTTATAAAAAAAATTCTTCCATAGGTGGTCTTCCACTACCAAACTCACCACTTTTTAGCGATTGAAAGAAAATAAAGTAAAACAAAAAAAACAGAAAGCCATCTAATGAAATAGTGACATATGGACGTCTACAAAAGTGACACCTGCCTCTCTCAAAATATTATTTTATAACTTTCTTTTTATTTAATTTAAAGATCCTTGAACGGATCAATTAAGACTCCGAATGGGAGTGCGGTTCAAATAGTGCGGTTCAAGCGGATCAAGAGCGGTTCAAACGTTTCAAACTGTTTAGAGTAGGTAAAACGGTTTAAGTGTGAATAAATTTGTATGAATGGAAAAAGCGGTTCAAGCTGGCAGAATAGTAAAAATTGAATTGAATATATTATTAATTTATTATCAAGAGTATTATTTATTATTTATACGTAATTTTATTAATCACTTGAAAATAAAATTAAATATTATATAATATTTTATTATCCATAATTGTATATTTAATTAGTATGTGTATATTTTTTATCTTTAATTACAATTATTATATTTGATTATGTATATAACGATGGTTATAAGTTTCAATAAGACATTTAAAGCCTTTTCTAAGACATTTAAAATATTAATCTATGATTAGTGAAATATAATGGTTTTATTTAGAATTTTTTTTTTACAATTATAAATGAAGATATATATTTAATATAGATTCAATTATACTATTTATTTATTTATTTTATTATTATTATTATTATTATTATTATTATTATTATTATTATTATTATTATTATTATTATTATTATTATTTTGTATATTACATGTAGGTTCCTTAGTTAATTACAATCAATGAACAATTTCTTCTCTTATTTCAAAGTACAACATGCATTTTTAAATTAAAATGATAATATATACATGAACAGTATGTACAGGTCAGATTAATCATATATAAACACAATTGTTATAAAAAAGGATAGTATTAATTATGATGAGTTCATTTTATTTAGACTTAAATTTATATATAAATATTGTAATTGACTACAATATTATATTTATATTTACAACTACAAAGAAAGGAGAATGAATGCACTACACAGTGCCTCGTCCACCCAACATGATGAGCGTGTGTACTGTTGAGTGTGTTCTATTGTTGTTTCTCACACTTTTACTATTGAGGATGATCCACCTCAAAAAAACATTAACTACAGTGAAATTTGTGATTGGGAGCGAAATAAAGTGTGGTCCATAACCCACTCAACCCACACTTTTCCTACCCTTCACCCGTCCTTCCATTCACAACCTTAGTATGTCAAGTAGACAAAACGAGGATCAAACAGACAAAACGAATCAAATTATGTGAGTGAAAATATTGTTTGACCCGTTTTTGACAAAGAGAAAATAAATAGTAAAAATAGATTGATTCGCTCAATACGTTTTGGACGTAGAGAAGCGGTTAGAGAATAACATTTAAAATTACCTCTCAAAGAAAGATAAAGAAAAAATAATCAGAAAATGGGGATTTGAGTTTATATTTAGTTTGGATTATTTGCTTAGAATTAAGTCGTACTTTCAACATGTGTAAATAGAGAAGTAATACAATTGCATTTTAGATGCCAGCACGAGCGATATAGATCTAGTGAAATGAGTTTTAGGTTTAAAAACTGGGGGCAGAGTATCATGAGATCAGTGATTGTGTGAGGCAAGAAATTACGGTAATTTTTTTATAATTAATGTGTCAGTCTATGTATCAATTTCTGTATTATCAATTGTTTTGGCGTTCACACTAAGATGAAGAGCTGTGTTATTTTAGCTTGTTTGCCTTTGCTTTTCCTCATAGTACATACTAGGGAAAGTCCACGCGTTGCGTGGATGAGATTATAAAATTAAAAATTGACATTTTTAATATAGGTTTAATATACATATTAACTTTTTGATATTTTGGTTATTTTGGATATTACATTTATTTTGGTAGAAAATAAATTTATATTATCGGATTTATAATTGTAATTATAGATAAGTGGTATAAAATCTTTATATATAGTTAATATTTTTAATATATAATTGTATATCGGATATTTCGGGCACCCATTCGGTTCTCGGTTCGGTTCGGATTATGTTCCTGTTCTTCGGGTATATGACTTTAGGACCCATTCGGGTATTTAGTTGGTTTCGATTTGGGTTCAGTTCGGTTCTTCGGTTCTGAGTATTTTTCTCAGCCCTAACTTTGGATGTAGACTTTGTTTTAGTTGGTTGCGGTTGTAGGGAATTTTGGCTGCAAAATAATAAAAACCTTTGTAGCTTTTTTAAAAACAGTCGTATCAAAGAACAAGTAAATTAGAAAATGGTTGTGAATGTTTATAAATGCCTCTACAGTGTCTAAAACCAGTGTACAATCACAATTTTTATTATTATTTCGTAGATAACATTTTTAAAAAAGGTTTATGAGAAAAATATTTTGATAATTTTAAAAATATATGTAAAATATCAATGCTAAATTATATTCTTATTATTTTTAGCTTTTATTGAATAATATTTTCGCATGATTTGTTAAAAATCATAGTAATATTTGATTAAATCTCTTATGTATAGTTTGTATTGTAATATAAGTTTTAAGGAATTGTTCATATATTTTTAAGTTAATGAGTAAAACAATAATGAAGTAAATAGAGGGACTAACAAACAAATAATTGTTCATATATTTTTAAGTTAATGAGTAAACAATAATGAAGTAAATAGAGGGACTAACAAACAAATAATTTAAAACTGATGTGCCACATGTCAGCTTCTCGTAGCTAGTTGAGAATGGTAACCCTTCTATATTATAAAGAGATAATTATAAGAATGCCACCTTTTTTTTTTAGCTTCGTCCAAAAAGCCATTAAAATCTTTACATTTTTTCGTCTGCCACAGAGGGTATGCGAAAAGACACGCCTACCCTCAGTTCATTTTNGTTTTTTTTTCCGGTTTTTTTTTTTTTTTTTTTTTTTCCTTTTTCCTTGTTGTGGTAACCGAAGGGTCCACGTATTCGGCGATTAGAAACGGTGTAGGTTTGGTTTTGGTCCCGCCTGTCTCTCCTTTTCCAGTAGTTTTAGGGTTTTCACCATCCTCACTTCGTTCTGTTGTCGGCGATTGAGGAACAGTTCTTGCTTTCTACGCTGTACGGGGAGCGCAGTGGTACAGGACTTCTTGACAAGTTTTGTTTAGGGTTTTATAGTCTGTAAGCTGTCCATACGGGTTGCAATGGTAAAATTTCCTCTCATTTACGCGGGATACATATCATTCTGTTGTTGACCCAGCCATCTCATTCCGAATCCGACATTTTCTTCTCCTCTACCTCTTGATCCGTAGTCCTTTTGTCCTTTCTCAACGCTATTTCTCTGCTATCGCTTCACTCATCTGTATTTCTGGATTTCCAGGTTCGCGTTTCCAATGTCCAGCGCGGCTCCGACTCTGAAATGCGATCTACGGGTTC